>VZRE01012153.1:786882-871796 GCA_013396775.1 Cephalopterus ornatus
CTTCCTCCCCGGGCGCGCGGGTCGGGTGAGCCGCTCGCTCGGGGCACCTTTCTCCCCGCGCCGGCGATGCCGGGGATGGGGAAGGAGCTCTGGCTCCCCTCGGGACCCCCGCGTGCCGGCGCGGGGCAGGGCGAGGCTGTTCCCGGGCAGCCGCGGCCGCCAGCCCGGCGAGGGGAGGATCCCTGTTTGCATCTCGTGCCCTTTTTATGGCCTGATCTCCGCTCTCTCCCCGGGCAGGGAATGTTACTTGCTCATCGCGATGTGTAACAAGTCACTCCGGCAATGGTGGTAGTGGTGAAGGGGGGTGGGGAGAGCGGGCGGGATGCGTTTTATAACATCTCTAATTACGTGAAATTGTGGTCATGTCTCACTCTAAGAATAACTGGCACTCTTGGCATGTCGGACTTTTTGCAGAGGTGGGCTGGTTACTTGTTTATAAATGTTACGGCTAAATAGATGCCTATGGCAGAGGGTGGCTCAAGAATTGTTTTTATCTCGTTAACCAGGCTGAGAAACAAGTAGCAGATGGAAATTGATAGACTTTATATTTTTATGTTAAAGGTCTTGTTTATTTATAGACAAGATATTCCTTATTATTTTATGACAGAGGTTTTTTAGAGCATTTAATTTTTACACATATTTTCATTCAGTTCCGGTATTAAAAGTTAACTGAATTCTGTCAATATTATTTATTAAGTGTGGTTGTCTCAGATTAGAATTTCCGAATAACACTGCCCTCAATTTTTGGGTCCAGGCTGAATCCAAGATTAGAAGGAGCCATGTATAAACAAGTAAAATAATGATAACAACAACAAAAAAGATGCTCTACTTGAATAAGAGCTTATATTTTCTTTGGGCATCATTTAGCTGACAAGACAATGTTTGAAAACATTGTAATTAACTTTTATTAGCAAGTAATTTTTGATTGCGTGGGACGAATCCAGATTTTAGATATACCTTCAGTGGTTGAAACATCACAATCCTTTGTTACTGCCTGAACCCAGCAGTGTGCTGCTTTTTGTAAAGTTACAGCATGTGATGCAAAATGAGAAGAACAGTCTCCTTGACCCAAGAGAGACAAAATTAAAAATCTCTTCAGAGGTTTGGGGAATTTGAAATGGAAGCTGAAGAAGGGTCTAAAATTTCAAACAAGCCTCCCTCTAATTGAAGCCCTGATCCACACTGTACAAGTTACCGTGTTCTGACACGCTGATTGATTCTCATTGCTTTATGGGGCCTCCTTTAGTGCGTGAAAAAGGAAGAAACCCACCCCAAAACTGCAGTGCTGACTCCTGATACTGGGTGTTGTTTTTGTGTGTTAGCTTTTGAGTCAGTTATGAGGCCAGGGATTAAACACTTTCAAAGACACATATTTCAGGATCTGAGGCCTGGGGCTAAGGCTGAGATGAAATACAGTTTTTTTAGTTTGGCATAAAGTCTGACTGTGGTTGTCTCAGGGAACAAAGGTAGAGACTGAACAAAGATGCGATATTAAAACTTGTGGCCAAAGAACGATAAGCTTTTAATGTCTGTTGTAGTCTGTCCGCTAGCTGTGCCAGCTTTAGCAGAAAGCAGCTTTCTGGTTTTTGGCTCTACAGGCTATCTATAAAAAATTACCTGGAAATTATTATGGTAAAGGATTAGAGTGAAGTTTTGCTTTTGGATAAAAGTTGGCCAAAAATAGATTATTGTGTATTAATGCTTTGTTGATCAGAAAAATCTTTTTGATGCACTAAGCTGAGAATCTTCCAAATAAAAGTGTCCAAATTTTCTTGACCAAAAATCAGTTGAGGGACAATAGTTTCAGTGCCTGTGCTGATGAATCAGTGACCTTTTCCAGAACACTGTTGTGAGACACCAGTATATTCATAGGCTGCTTTGAAAGTTTTATGTAGAGGCTGCTGTTTATTTTTTTAAGGTGGTTGAGATTAAAGACTCTAAAGAAATCGAAAGGTGGCCTGTTTATAGTTCTATTTGTGATTCTTTAGGAGACTTGAACTTTGAAATGGACAGAAATGTGAACTGACATGTTTGGTTTTCCCTGCAGTTGTTTCTGTGAAGCATTGAGAAATGTGTCCCTACAGTGATACTGCAGGTTTACAAAGCTTTTTGTATTGATAAGAAATAGATAGTCAAGAGTAAATGGCTGAAAGTAACTGGAAGTATCGAGTTTTAGGTGATAGAAACAGCTTTTACTTCTGCGTTGGCTATATCTTGCAACACTGGGAAAATTGTATCAATTAATGTAAATGGATGGGAAGTTATAAAAGATACATCAAGGATCCTTCATTGACATAGTAGTTTCTACTTGAATTAGAATTCAGGAAAATTAGAATTCAGCATATATATTCATACAAATTTTTTGACTCCTTACTGGAGCGAAACGGGCTATATAGTTATCAAAAGAATAGCACATTGAAAAATCTGTGATAAAAGTAAATGACCATTATCATAATGCCCACAAATATAATTTATATATAAAGAAGAATTATTTGTTTTATAGAGATAAATTATTTTATTTTTACAGATAACTGAAGTACTTTCGTACTTACTGTTTGTTTGACTGGGTTTCACTTAATTGAAACAAAAGCATAACACAATTTCTTTTTTTAAGTTTGGCTCTGAAGATTCTTTTTAGACATTGCACATCTGTAGATTTTAAGTTACTCAGTTAAATCTTAATGAATGTATTTCTCAGCTAGTGTTTGTGGGAAGGAATGATTGTGAGTGTCATACTTAGGATATTAAACTCTGTTAGTCTTTTAAATGTTAGTTTCTAGAGAAAATTACAAGACTTCGCAGATCCCAGGACCTTTTCATTGGGATTAATGGAATACTGCACTCAGTGCTTTTGGCTTTGATGGGTATTTGTTTTGTGAATGTGCTTTATGATGTTTTCTCCCTTTCATACCACACACATGCAGAATTTGGAATATTTAGGAATGCTAATATTCAGATTGCCGTAGCAGACAGGTGGAATAGGAGAAATACTTCTAAGATGGGTTTATATTCTTTCAGTGAAAAATTCCGGTCTGGATTATTACTGGATTATTACATCAGTAATTATATTACCATTGTACTACTAGAAGGGATAAGCAGAGATGTGTAATATTGGTATTTATTCTTCAAGAAATAACAACCCTTCAACCTCAGTATTAAATAGGCTTAACGTGAATGGCAGAGGAAATCCATAAAGGGTCACTTAAACTATTCTGAAGGTCACGTCTAGAGAAATGTAATTAATTTAAAAACATAGGTTGAAGACAAACAGTGTGTAGCCAGGAACTTATGGGTGACAACACTGGATAAATTGTTCCTTCCCTATTCTTTCATCCAGATCTGCTCAAGTGAGAGGTGCCTTAAAGAAGCAAGTCCAGTCAGTTGACTTTTGCACAGGCATAGTTCTGTCACAGTAAAAAAAAAAAAAGGATTAAAAAAAAAAAAAAGAGAAGCTTTGTGAAAAACAGGGGGGGAGTCCCTANGTGTGGAGTCCCTAAAGCACAGAGAATCTACAGGTTGGAAGTGTGGAGCTGGAGTGCTCTCTGAATAGCCTGTGTGGTATCTTCAGTCTGAGTATAAACTAAGGCAAGAGTTGTGTTTGTTATGAAGGCCAGTGAGGAGAGAACTTTAGGAAATGTTAACGTTGTTTTGCTTCCATGTAAAATTTGATAATTTGGAAATGTCAGTGTGTGACAGTCAGACCATATGTTGTGTTTTGAAGTTTTGGCGTCACTGTATTAAACTTTTCACATATTTTGTCCCCGGTGTACGTTGGGCAAATGAAAACATGGACTTCAGTGCTGGATTTCCACTTGCATTGTTTTTTTGTTTGTCTCTGTGTTCTCGAGTAGCAATTACTAACTTTCATATGGAATCATTTGCAGATAATGGTAGTGGCTATACCCTCTGTATTCTGTCTCTGTATTATGTAGAGAGTGTATATAAATATCTTTGTCTTGTTTGCTGTATGTGTTGATTATTACTTATCTCTCTGATATTTTGATGACAACTGAAGCTACGCATCTACCTATGAGTCAGTGGAGTCCATGTAGTATCAGGTGTTTAAGGGAATACTCTGAAGATCTAGAAAAATTCCAGTAAGCTCTGCTAGGATCCTCCAGGTTTTTCTGTCAAGAATTGCATTCCATGCTACTTGTGTAGGTTTTGCTTCTGTTTCTATACTTCCTCTTCCCCCCTTTTCAATATCAACAAGGAAGTTTGATATATTTTTTTTTTTTCTTTAAAGATTGACTGCTTAATGAAGTTGAATCAGAATTTACATTTGGAAGTGGTATTGCCAGTTAACAATTTTTCTAAAAATTTTTTCTATTGGATTTCTGTTATGGTTTGGTTCTAAAATAGTAACAAAGGTGGAAAGCTCCCTAATGCAGGCTTGAGGCATCAGCTGATTCTTTAGACATTGGTGCGGAACTCTGGTCTGGGGGATGGCTTTGTATATAAAGTAATGCAGTAATGGATCTTCACCAGTCTCTCCCTGGTTTTTGTCCTGACTCGAGCTGAACTGACATTCACAGTAGTTACAAAAAGCACTAAAGCCTAATATAGACAAAGCTGAAAGTATTTGTTTGTTTTTTCTGCTATTATCTGTGTTTGAAAATACTTCTGTGTTGTAGAATTCAGTTCGGTAGCTATTTTAGGACTGTTCCCCAGCTATTTTTCATTAGTGACAGAGGAATTAGGCATGATCAAAGATGCCTTAAGTGTTTTCAGCCTTTTATTGTGTTGAGAAAAAAAATGCCTTGTCCATTTAAGAGTTGGAAAACAAATACTCTATACCAAATTCTGACTGTAATGACTGTAATGTTTCATTGTGAATTTCACTTATTGACTTCTTGTGCTTCAGTTTTGCCGAAGAGCAGTTGTGGGCCTGTATAAGAAGGCAAAATGTTTAGTGCATGCCTTCAATTCAGTGCCTTTTTTTTTGTTAGTGAAGTGCTAGCTGGGAGGAACCTGTCCTTCCCTCTTCCCAGCATACAAAGAATCCAGAGGTCACTTCCTATCAGGGGATAAATTGAAATTAGGCCGTACTTATATCAGAGATTCATGTGAGCTCTGTCAGTTACAGAAGTGCTGTAACTGCCCCAGTAGCACTTACCAGCCTTATTTCTGCATTCATGCAGTTTGTAAAAATACGGTAATTGGAAAGGTTTTGTTTACTTCTGAGAGGCACTGAAGCCTTTTTTATAAATAATAGAACTCAAACTTTATAAACGTGCTCTGAGTGCAACATTTGTATTTTACTGTAAGTTTAAAATTTTATTTATGGAAGGAATATGGGTGAAATACATTAGCAAATTCATAACAGATTGTCAGTGGATGAACATACACTGGTACATTTTCCCAAAAAGTAGTATGATGCACTTAAAAGGAGTTGGTAAATGTTCAGTGTAAGAAGAAGATCAAAGAGCTTTCTAAATCGCAGAATAGCTTCTTTATCTGGGAATGACACCGACTATTAGAGGAGCTTTTCTGTTTCCACATTCAGTTTTGTTGTGTCAAAACTCTGCTTTGAACTCAGTGTAAATGTTGGCTTACCTGTTTGCACTCCAAGTGAGATCTAGAAGATTGATTTAGGAACACTAAAATAAAGGCCAAGCCATTTGAAACTATGAAGCTATGAATTTGTAGTGGATATAGTTGTTATAAATTCAAGAATTGGCAAATCGTATGAATATGCATAAAATTTATTGTTTGATCAGTTGGCCAGTCAGATTATTGGAAGTTCGTAAGCTAGTGCAGGATAAAAGTTGTAGATATTTTCAGATTTGTGAGGGTTTTGTTTCTTAGTTATTATTTACTGTACTTTTCTTACATTTCTTTTAACCTGGTCAATGAAACTTTTCTCATCTGTTTCCTTTTCTTCTTCAACAACTTTTGATTTTATTTTTTCCCTTTCTCCTTTTTTTCAATGGCCAGATTTTAAGAGCAAGGTTGAAGAATGGTGTCATGAATAGTAAAATATGGGTTGGTTTCTGGTGATGTGGGTTCCTCTGGTCTGTAGTGCTCATTGTGACCTTGGGTGTGCCTCACATCCTCTATCTCTGACATGAGACTTCTGTGATGTGTGTGGGGGTGACAGGTAATCCCTGCTCCTTCATCTGCCCGATGTGCCTGGCAGAATTCAATTTGTATTCCTTCTTCAAGTTCTGCAGCTCTGAGCTTTGCATGGCAATTGAACCAAAATGTTTCTGTCCCAGGTTGGGAAGTGCAGTGCTGAAGAGGTGCACACCTTTTCCTGCAGGTGTGCTAGAGGAGCAAAGGCAGGTGGGCCTCAGTGGTCTGTGCAGAAGGGAGGTGGAAGCCTGTGCTGGTGATTTCTTAAATGAACATGATATGAAAGAGAGAAGTGTATCCTGTGTGTCACTCCCACCAGCTGTTGAGTGGGGATAATGCCTGCCTGCCTTTTGAGAGCATCACACATCCAAGGAGCATGTTGCCTGACATCCTGCAGTACTGAGGATGGAGAACTGGGTTTGGTTAAGCTGGTTCTCCAAAGAGGTCAGCGGTTCTTGGATCGAGCCAGTGCAGTGTGCTGGTCTGGGGATAAAGGAGCTCCCATCACTCCAGCTGAAACATGGGGAATCTAAAGTCCAGATTCATTCCTGCTGGCTAGGACATTCACGCAGAATTCCTTAGAGTTTGTGAAAGAGTTTGTAAGTAGTAGGGAAATTCTTACACAGTCTGGAGATGGAGAGAACTGTGTTTTGTTTCCAATTGGAAGATGAGTTGAATGAGTTTGTACAGTGTAAGTCAAATCTGATATTTTATGTATCCAAGGCCTTTGAGATACTTTATTAGGAAGCATTTTTTTCTACCATCAGTGGAATGAAGGAATCTTGTTTTCCTGTAGATGTAAATCCTTTTTGCCCCATAGTATCTCTTCCCTTGTTTTCCCCTCTGCATTTAATCCCATCTTTCTCATATAACACCCTAATTCCAGGGGTTTTTTTCCAGAGCTGTGTGGGTACTGATTGCCCAGCAGGTTGCTGCTAAAATACATATAACAGCTTGCTTTTCCCTCAGAGGACAGTCCTTTGGATTTGTTTTTACTGTGTAAATTCTAATTTTCGTGACACATATATATGTTTTAAATACAAGCACAGAGAATAGTAAGTGAACAATATGATCTCCTAATCCTAATTTCTGTAGGAGATTAAAGATGCAACACTTGAAAAGTGATAGCATCTGAACACTTAGTGCCACTGTGTAAGTCCTCATATTTGTGTTACTGAGGCTGTGAACACTGAGTTCTCTTTGTAGGCTGGAGGAGAAACAAAAGTTACATGGTTAAAATATACCCAGCAAACCAGTCATGTCAATGTAATTTTTTATTCCCTATCTGCACTGTAATGCAGATAAATGAACATTTAATATGAATTGAGATAATATAAAAGGAAAGTTCCCTCTTTGTATATTAATTTTTTTTTTTCATTTATCTGGCAGTCTTTTGGAAATTGCACAGTTTCCTGTGATACTTTACAAGTGCGTGCTGTAGCTTGGAAATACATGCTGTAGCTTGGAAATACATGCTATAGCTTGGAAATAGCTTCCTCCTAAGACCTGGGTTTTTAGAGAAAGGCACAGGTATCCCATTTACACCCTTCTGGGGGTTTATACTTAAGTGCACAGCTCCTGTTTCTGTTTGCCAGTCACACTGGTAGTTTATCAGAGCATATTGGTTGTCATTATGTTACAAAAGTACATTGAGAGTGCTTTATTGGTTAATTCAAAATGAGTATTTTAATGATGCTTTGTTTGAGGAACTTGAAAGTATGTGCAAGGCTCACTTCTTAGCTTATATTATTAACAGATTACTTTAAATAGCATATATATTGAAACAACCTCTTAGCTGAAACATCAAATTGCATTGATTGTAGTAATTTCATACTGAGTTTTTGTATAAATGATGGAGGCAGAATAAAACCCCAATGTACTTCATGTGTTTCACAGTTCTTTCTTGACTCTTATAAATGTAACTTTAAAAGGTTGTTACTTAAGCATCAGTCTGCCTTTGTGCTTCCAGTAATTATATTGGTGTACTGGCTTAATAGCCTCTATATTGTATTTACCTTGGTTTCACTTAACAAGTCACCCATAAAATGCATTTTAACCTATCTCTGGAATTTGCACATAGGTTTTTTTTTATACTCCTCTAGAGTGTACCTGGGTTTTACTGCGGTTGCCGATTAGAAATTGTTTCTTGAGGCACATGGGCAATAGAGACATGTATTTGTAGTGGGTTTGTTGCCTTACTCTTTTCCTACAGTACCCCTTGTGGCTGTATGTTATCTCTCTCTCTCTCTTTTTTTTTTTTTTTTTTTTTTTTTTTTTTTTGAGCCTGTAAATGAATGAGTAAAATACATATGACNTTTTTTTTTTTTTTTTTTTTTTTAGTTATTAAGCTTGATTTCTGTACAGATGGCTTTTAAATGCTGTTGTACCTTCTGGCTTGAGGAAATATATAATTGTGCCTCCTATGTATTCAACAAAACATGTCTTAACTAGAGGTTTCCAGCATAGGTGCTTGAGGGAAGTGGGTAGCTGTGCTGTTGGTTTTGCTCCTAGACATGAGGAGTAATATGGTGTGGTTAATAAGGCTGTTTACAACTGGTATGTTTACAACACACCAGTGGCTCTGAACAGCAGTGTTCAAACATGGGGTTTCTCTTTTTTTTTTTTATCAGAGGAAGAAGGAAGCATGGGCAGGAAGAAAGAAAACAGATGCAGGAAGAAGTGAATGAGGAGGGAATGTGAGAGGGGAAAAGAAGACAGACAGATGAAGAAAACAGGAGTATATCCCAGTCTAAGGAGGGGTAAAGAGGTAGGGAGTCATGGCTGAGCACAATCAACCACCGTAGTAGTGGACAAAAGAATCAGAGGTTTCTCAGTTTTGATCTGTGTGAGAAAGGTTGCATCTGAGTTTAGGAGAATTTGGTGTTCCTAGACCTCTTTAAGATTTCTGATAACTGTGTTAATACTCATAACTCATTAATAATAAATTCCTTCAAATGTTTTTGATTTTTGCCTGTTAAGCCTTTATTTCCTGTGACTGCCAACAATGATACAGAGTTATGGGCACTTAGTATTTTAGCCGAAACTTCCTTGAGTCTCACATAAATTTCAGGTAAATGTCGTGATTGCTCCAGTTGGTACAATATACGAGGGAAAAGAAAAAAGCTTTGCAATGAACCTAAATGCGAGTTACTCACCATTTCTGTTGGTTAGTGCTCAGTCCCGTCAGCACTGGTAAAAGCGTGTTAATGGACCTCAGCAGAGATGGGAATGATGCTCAGAAATAGCAGTTTCAGTACACACTGTTGCCATGGATTATGGAGTTGTATGGAGCGAGTTACTAGTTACAGATGACTTGAGACATAATGCGCTGTGAGCATCAGCAGTGATGTGAGATAATGATCACAAACGTGGGAGTGAACTTTGCTACACTGACAACGGTGTTTTATAATGTGCTTGGTGTAGTATGAATAGGAAGGTCAACACGAAGTGGCAATTAAAAGTTACTTACTTTCAGATAATTTCAGGTTGAAGGGAGTATGAGATAAAAATCCACAGATCTCTGAATTTATTTTCAGGGATGCTTGGTAATCCAGCTCTACATAACATAGGATTTGAGAAATAGTAGCTGTTTATTGTCTATAATTATGATATTTCTTTAAAAACGTGTGTAAGATTTTAGAGCTCTGTTATCAGATGAGCAGAAATGACCACTGTAGTGTTGGAAACTGTAGCGTGCTGATAAAGGTGGCTTTAGTAGCTGACTGATGCTCTTCAGTAGAAAGGGACTGTGGACTTCTAGAGTGTTTTTCTGTTCAGTTTGTCCTTTCTCTAAAGAGCAGCTGAGGGCATAAATTGTGTCACTTCTGGCAGCTTCTCTCCCCAGTGGGTACAACTGGAATTGATGGGCTGGTAAATGGTAGCAAAGCAGTTTCCCTTTTTGCCCATTGTCCTTCTCATCTGTCCCATTGTGGTTGTGTTGACAGTTCTGGTTTTATTATCAGGTAGAGATTTTGCTCACAGCACCCACAGGTATTGACCCTTCGTGGGCTTTATGTAAAGGACAGTTCTTGGCAGTGGGAGGCTTTTAATTACTGATTCCAGGGGACCTTATTGCACAAATCTGAGGAACATCTGAAACCATGTTGAGTCTATTTGGGTTTCATTCTTGTTTCTACCCTACATTAGAAAGAAGAACAATTCATAAAGTATTAGAATACAGGGTTGATCTACTCCGAAATATATAGTGTGTGGCTTTAAATAATTTTATTCTTCAAATCTGTTAAACACTGTAGTCAAACTCTTGTTTCTCAAATACAGAAACATACAAATTCATCCCATAAACCTACTTATTCTATATGTTTAGTTTGTATTTGAATAAATAAAAGTATCAGCTTCAGATCAGTATATTAAATGGATTGATTTTTAAAAAAAAATGCACATTGTTACATTGATGATATTACATGGAATCCAGGCACAAATAAACATGAATTCATATTAAATTTATATTTAATGCATTAGCTTTTTGTGGTTTACAGTATTTTAAACTTGGGATTTGTATGAAGCAAAGTGTTATGAAACATTAGATATACAAACCAAATTTTGAAGTGACCTTTGTGAGCATTATGAGTAAGCTCAGGAAAGGATTTTCTCCTTTTTTTTCCGACTGTATTCCTCTGGAAAAACTTGCGTGGAAGGCAGAATTGCAGTGTAAACCTATCTATTTGTTCTTCCCAAGAGCAGGGATGGATCCTGTTCCAGGCAGTCCCAAGCAGTTACATAATAAGCAGGACGTGGTTCCTGTCTCCAGGTGCTCAGGGCCCGGCTGAGGCTGTTGGCAGGGCTGGGTCAAGAAAACAAATCAGTTGCTTTCTCCTTGAAACAGTAAAAAGGGTAGGATATGGAATTTATTTTCTACTGTAAAGTGTTGTAAAGCAGGTGTCTTTTCCAGTTGGGCTGCTTTTACTTTCTGGAGCACAGAGGTTGAGGATGCTACTGGAGTTTGTGTGTCCCCCTGTTACTTTTGACTGTGATGTTTCCTGCAGCACCTCTTTGAAGTTGCTGCTCTTTTGAGGGCCTTACTGCTGCTCAGGAGGTGTGAATGTCTCCTTATGGAAACTTGGCTGGAGAGGAAAGTGAAATAATGGCTCTAAAATGATGTGGGGAAAAGTCAAGGCAAAAGATGCAAATATTAGTGAAATCATTAGGGAGACTGTTCTGCTTTAGGCATTGTCCAGCTCTGTGTGTTCAGTTGCTTGGAAAAAAAGACAATTCAATGCAACATTGAAAAGTTTTATCTTCGTCAGCATTCATGGGTAGTGAGCTGGTACAAAGTGTTGCATTACACAGAAATAGCCTGCCGTGCCCCAGTCTGCTCTTTGGTGCATTTACATTCATAGTAGGAACATCAGCAAATTATGGGAAGTAAAGCTGAAGGATACTTGGTCATCTCGAGCTTTTGGTGCAAGGAAAGGATTAGCAACAATTGTATCTTGTTTATATTTGTTACATTTCATCTCTTGCTGCTGCTGCTGCTTTTAGTATTTCTTATTAAATTGATTTCTGGTGAGTTTTAATGGGAATTTCTAATCCTGAGCTGTGGTTTAGACCACATATTTTTAAGAAATTCTGTTGTCGTTTGCTGAGTCTCCTTTAATAAACAAGAATTTTGAAAGCTATGATTTTCTCCTCTGGTTGCATTGCACGATTGCTGCTTTGATTATTAATAGAACACTTCATTTTGAAATGTTTCATTTGGGGCCTTGTCTGAAGTTCTTGCCATTGCAGGCATTTTCATGTGTATGACAGATATTGGTACCGCTGTGTCAGAAAATCTTTATAACACTCTATAACACTTAATAACCTTTGATTTGGCATACACTAGGTAGAAAGAGCTCCACATTTTGGGACAGTATTGGTTGGGGATGTGGTAAATTGCCATTATTCCAAGCATTACATCAGCTGAGTGAAGAACCGCCAACTTTTCCACTTGTGAAGATGTAGCTTCCAGAGTAATTGATCAGATAAAATAATTCATGTTGTATAACTGATGTGTGTCCTGTTGCCCCTCTTGTTTAAGGACACTGATTTCCTGTTGATGGAACCCCCTGCTATGGGATTTCTTGTTGCATTTTGTATTCCTGCAAAGCTGGGGCATGAGCACATCCCTGTCTGTAGTCTCTGACTCTCCCATCTGATATTTCAGGGTGTAGACAAGGGATGAAGTAAAGATACCAGCATTGAAATGTGGATTTGCATTGGAGATAATGCCTAGTTCAACTAATCTAACCGTAATAAAGTGCCTTAAAATGGCTGCAAATGTCTCCCTGCCTACTCAAAGACATCTTCTCCCTGGTAGCACATTATAGAGGATCTCTGGTGTAGTTAGGAGTTGGATCTTTGCCAGTAGATGGAAGCATTTTTTAGCATCTCTTCAAGCTTTGAGCATTTTCTGCATTTTTTTAACATAGTATCAAAATTGCTTCTTTTTCAGTCTCTTTCCATTTATTATAAGCTATTCCAATTTGTGCTACTTCAGATTACTTCCATTTAATGTCGTAAACATTTTTACATTCTTTTTTTGTGGAAGATATTTCTAATTTTATACTTTTAGAGTTCTTTGCTTCTCTCCTTCATCCCTTCTTTATTCTGTGCACGTCTCTGCTTGTCAAATTTCTCTTCAATTTCTGTTTTGCTTTTGCAGTAATTGGTAGTGGCCTTCTTGGGGTTCCTGAGGGAAATCAGACATGGAGGGTATAACTAGAGCAGCACCTGAGTGATGCCACTGTAGAGCAGGAGACAGAGATGTTCAGCAACCACCAGCAGAATAGATAAGAAACTCAACTGCGGAAAGCAGCAAACGGGGCCAGCAGAGACACTGGGCCTCCTCCCTTTGCAGTGAGGTCTCAGTGGGCCCATAATTTTTAGGTGGAAATGTGTGTATTTTTTTCAGGTGTGATGGAACCCTTTTTTAGTAGTGTGTGTGATTCGTGAAAAACCCAATAATCCTGAAGTTATATGTTGTTGTGAGTATTCTTGACTCTCATTTGTAGTTATTCTTTTTGTCCCATGTTTTTATTTAAGTATACTTCTCTTACACTAAATTCTTAGTGAAAAAAAATTTGGCTCTGTTGCCAGCTTGTTTTACTTTTTCATGAAACCCAAACGTTATAGTTTACGTTTTTTTTTAATTGCTTTTTGTTTAAACATATTACATTCATATCTGTAAGATTGCTTTGATTTTTGCATTGATCTTTGGAAGGGGAAATGGCTGCTGAGAGCAAATGTTGAACTGTAAACAAAAAGCTCCAGGACCTCCAGGTAATAGCTCTTCCAAGCTTGCTTTGGAGACTGGGAGCCATTGATTAGATCTGTGTTCTTCTGTGCCGAATGGTTACGGACAAAAAGGTCATTACCTGGGAAGAATGGAACAAGGAGAGCGGAGCAGAATGAAAACAATGAATAATAAAGCCGCACTGTTGCCCTGACTATCACTGCCCAGGAGGTTTGGTGGCTCAGAGCACTGGTGTCAGCACAGTTTGAGCTGGGGGTTGCCAGGTCTGATCCCTTTCTGATCAGGGGAGGTTGAACTTTGTGGTTAATGTGTGACTGGTTCCTGTGAAATGTGTCCAGTGTTCGGGATGCAGCTGACAGGCCTTGTCATAAATCCCAGGCAGAACTGTTGTTAATTGATCTGTCTTTTCAAAGAGGTCATGAAAATGGAATCATTTTCCTCCACTGCGGGCCAGGAGAGGCCGTGGTGGTGGCACAGAGAACCTTCCCCACTGCCACACTACATGACAGGCCTTTGAAAAACCTTTTTCTGAAGCCTTTCAGTGGAATTAAATTTCCTTCACTCCATTTTTGCATGCATAGGAAGCCTGTGGAAGAACACGGTAATAAGATAATATCTACCACGTCCCAAATATCCAAAATTCATCTTAGTTTATAGAGGTGGAAGTATATATATATAGCATCAGAAATTGTACTTGTACACAGGAAGAGTTCTGTTGGCACCCATAGCTGTGGGATTCTGAGTTTGGAAACAGTACTACTCCAAGTGCTACTGTTCAGTTCATTAGTTTCCTGGAATTATTACTGTAGTTTATTTCTGAAAAGAATAATAAACAACCCTGGGAAAATTGTAGTGTAACATTCAATATTGCTTTCGTACATGGAGAACTGATTTTTTTTTTAATTTATTTTAATTCTGTTCATTTTGCTGGAGGTTTAAGATTTTTTTCTAACATGCTGCAGCTTCATCAGAGCACTGATAAATATTTCAACTACCTAACAGGTCAAAATGCCAGCACCAGCAAACCTTAAAACATGAATTTAACTTATCTTAGTCCTTGTTGCACTTTTTGTTATAAGCTCAGTCTGTTTTCTCTGCCCATGGCTGTGTGGGATTTTTGAGCTATGCTGACTGTTAAGATGCAGCCTGTGAAAATGAGCACCTGACCTACAGAAATGCTGTAGTTAGGAGAGCAAAACAGTTTCTTCTGAAGACATTTTTTTTTTTGGTCTTCCCTGCTAGTGAATCTTGATGCTGTTGTGTTTTTTGTGAGAAGAAGCCTTTAGAAAATGAAGGGAGCCTAAGATTGTAGGGGAAATAATTTGAAAACAAAACCAGTTGTTTAGCTATAACAAAATCAGTGGGAAGCTGATGAATACAGTTTACAGAATTCAGAGGGCTGTGAATTTTTGTGGGGTATCAAAGCTACTAGCTCTTTATTTTTGGAAGGCCTATTGTAGTGTAATATAATTAATTTCAGAGTCTGGTTTATAAATTGTTACGGTCAAGGTCATCAGGAATACAAGGACAGTTGGAGCTGCTGCCTTACTCTGAGGATTTACAGTTAAGTGAAGAATAATAGTAGGTAGGCAGCAATGTGGGGTTTATTAGCAACATTTTTCACCAGACTATTGGAGAGCAATAGTGGCACAGTGCACAGATCCCTGGGTTTAAAGCTGCAAACCTAATCCAGATCCTTGGAAACTTGCAGCATTTGCCAAATGTGCCTGTGCTGGCTGCAGTCATGTGTTGAAAAAGCATGGTTTGTGGTGCAATTGCCAGTCATAAAATACATGTTTGTGTTTTCTTTCTAGGATCAAGTAGAACACCCTGATTCAGCAGAGCTGGCTGGTTGTGCTGCAGTCACCATGAGGAGGCACGGGGTCATTCGTTTCCGAACATATGTGTAAGAGAAAAAGGTAAGAGGCAAGTTCTGCTTTAGAACATAATGCTTCATTATGTACCTGAAATACATGGGGGTTTATGTATTCTTATGAATGTATGTTTATATACATAGAATTTATGTATGGATGTTTCTCCTATATAGAAGATGATGGAGTGTTTTTAACATTTTGTTATTTTGTTTTTTTTTACTGAGAGTAATTGCCTTGTTTTAGTGCAAAGATTGTGTTTTATTTTGTTTGGGAGAGGGGGGAGGTGGGCAAAGTCTTCTTGCTCAGCCTGTGCTGTAGACAGATCTCATCAGTTAAAAATACAGCTATTCCTGGACTCTGAACAAACTGTTCTTCACAGCAAAGGTGCTTGGCTGGTTCCCTGCAAGGGCAGGTAATACGCAGATCACCAAAGGGAGCTGGAACAATGTTTGGACTTGACTGTTGTTTCTTGGGATTGCAGGAAGTCTTCAGGAGTACCAGACCTAATAAATTAGTTTGCCCAGTTGATCCGTAGTTCCATGTGGTCATGCTGTGGGAAAATGACATTTTCTGGGTATCTGATTTTTATCAGGAAGAATAGGCAATGTTTGGTTTCTGTTTGATCATATCCCTTGTGACTTCCACCTTAGGAGCTTTTCATTCATACTTTTGGTGAGGACTGTAATAAATTATTTGAGCATTTTGTTTAGTAAGAGATTACTGAAACATGTAGGTTCACAGTTTCGTATTGCAAGAGTAGGCTCCACAGGACAGCGTGATAGAAAATCCCGAGATCTTATTCTGCTTCTGTACATACTCTCTGATATTTAGGCCTTTGCTGTGAGGCTCATAGTTGTACGTTGGTATTGTTTCCTTTAGTGCATTGTTTATTATAGAGTTTTAACTGTTGAAGACAATTTGAAAGACTTAAGGCTGTCAGTTCCCGTGGTGAAAAAATCCTGCGGGTGATTGAGGATGTGCAGTGCAGAACATCATGGCTTACATAATTCCTTATCACAGAGACCAAAACAAATCCGAGTCTTGCTGCTTTGCAGGTACCACACAAGGCCAGTCTCTTGGTACAGCTCATTCCCCAGGAAGGAGCTGGCATGTGGGATATCTGAGCTGGCTTGAGAGGCAGTCTCCAAGGTTAAGCCTGTTCAGAAAAACATCTAATTTTAAGTAAGGTTTTTCTGTCCTTTCTTTCTGTCTGCTTCCCTCCCCATTATTCAGCTGAAGTTTGCCTTATGTCTGAATCCAGTGGTGATGAGGGTGGTAATTCTGGGTACATGTGACACAGACGTTTTGGGCCATGCACCTTTGTACTTAGGCATCAGGGGACAGTAGAGCATGTAAACTTCGTAGAACATAAATACTTAAGTTTTTTATAAAAGAAGGTGGTGATAGGCCCATGCTGTTGTATAAAGAAATTGATAAGTAAAACACAATTTCTGAATTATGCATGATCTGTGATCCAGCAGGAGCTTGAAAATAATCTGATCTGACAGGCTGCATGTTTTAATCCGCTTTTTGCCTTGGAAGACAGAAGATGATTCTGCAGTGGGTAACAACTGGTCTTGGGTTCTGGGCTTACTATACCAGCGGATGGTACCACTGTATTAATCTTTTTTGTATACACAATTAAAATAAAATATATAACTTTAGTATTTAATAGGATTTTTTGCCTATAATTAGTCTTTTCTGCCAAATCTTTGCAAGAAGGACTGTATTTTTGAAAAACCGTCTTGTGCTTTTCACTCATTGGTGGTTTATGTCTCCTTCTTCTTGCACCGGCACAACATCCTCTCCTTCATGTTGTTCATCCCAATATATACTAACTTAGGAAGTGTCTCCTTTTTGGCAGCATGTTTGCTCCTGAGCTTCTCTCTGTGCTATGACTTAAAATAGATGAGCAATACTAAAGAGTGCAACTTACAGAAGTGTTAAAAGGGTCTTTTAAAAATGTCATTCCAACATTTGTACTAAGAGGAACTTTGGCACTAGAATAATTCCCAAAGTCTTTATAGTGGTACCTGTGAGTTACAGTCAAAAGTTTCAAAACACCTGTAAAGGAATATGCTTCTTTTTCTTTATGTTGGGTATTTCACAAAAATATTCAAAATAAAATTAAATTCTAAACCACAGGGAAAACAGCTACCTAATTGTTACAGCATGCTGTGTTAGAGCATTTTATTTTCTGTTTTGATCTTGAGTTGCTGGCTGTGGAGAGCTGAAGCATTAGATCTTCAACTGGCAAAAAAATGAGTTGCTGACAATGTATAATCAGGAAGCATCGCTGGGATCTGTTAGAACACAAGGACTCGTCCTCCCTTTCTGTCAGACAGAGGGCATTAAGGACTTGTGTGGCTTTGGCAGTGTGTTTTGCCCTTGGACAGAAATTTCTAGAAAAGCTTCTGGGGTTGTTGTGTTCTTCAATAGAATAATAATAATTTCAGATGTTAGACCTGAAGATTTGCAGCCGACCTTTTCTGAGCAATGCCTCCTTGTGCAGACAATGAGATCTCTTTTAGAGTGGCTGTCAGCTTAGTGACTGTGAGTTTAAAAATAAAAAGTTCTCCATATATCCTGGTACATCAGTAAGTAAAATAACAATGGTGATATAAAAGGTCTTTTCTCTCTTCAGCTGAAACTCATGAACACAAAAATTTTGTGTGACGTTTTTCAGTCCTGCAGTGCTTCAGTGACAAATACTCTTCACATCTCTGACCTCAGTGGTGGGACTTTGCCTAGGAATAATTATTCATGTCTTCATCAATTGTTTGCTAGGCAGGAATGTTATTATAATGTAAATGAAATACATAATAAATGGATGGGAAATTACATGGTATTTTGTACAGAACAGTCTTAACTTTTTGAGACTTCTGAAATGCAGCCTGTGATCAAGGTGGCCAGCTTTTCCATTGCTTGTGTTATAATCTGTGCATCTCTATACATTAAATGATATGGGCCCTCATCTATTTTCCCTGCAGAAGGAGTTATCTCAAATTCCAGATCAGAGGACAAATCTGGGAGTTTGTAAGCTGACAAATCTAGTTTAGCTCTGAATTTTTTTGCAAAATGGTCTTTTTTCTGTTGATGCTTATTGCAATTTCTGAGTTTCTATTAGACTGGTTTTCTTTAAAATTAACTTTTGTATATATCTTTAAAACATTATTTAATCTGATTATAACATGATTTAGTCTGATTATATTGAATAGCAATGTATTTATGTTGTATCACGATCACCTTTTAAAACAACCATCTATCAAATTTGAAGTCAGCTGTAAAAACTTGAAGTCTGCATTTTGTGATATTTTGGTGCACAATTTTGTACCAATAACCTAATTATAGCTGTTGCCCATAACAAATACCAAACTGCATTCAGTGTTGTAGTAATGGGAAAACAGGTGGTTGATGTTTTCCTCAACTCCAGGTACTCTGGTGGAGATGGTAAAGTACTGTTTTAAACTGGAAACTTCTCTGCTGTGTTTGTCATGTCTGTTGTATCTGTGGTGTAAGAGAGCAGGTTTTTAATGGAGCTGTCGGGTCTAACACTGCTCCATACTGCAAAACAAGGTTCTCACCCTCTCCACCTCCACTGCCTCATTTCACAACAGTGAAAGCCAACTCTGAAGAGAGTAAGGCTGTTTTGGGTGATGTTCAGAGAACAGATCAAATCAAGGTCTCTCTGTGTTATATAGGTTATGGCACACATTTCCCAGGGAAAATGTCTTTGCTGGTAGTGAATGTTTGGAAAAATTGAATCTGGATGTCCTCTTGTTACAAGACTTTGGAAGAAAGAAGTCCATATTCCTACTGTTAGGGCAAAATGTTATTTATTGTGTGGAGATAGAAAGTTATGTAATGATTTAGGGTTGAGTTTTTGGTTTCATTTTGTTTTGTTTTGTTTGTTTTTTTTCCTTGTCGTCTTCCTTTGTAGCCTGAGAGCATAATGTTTTGATGACACTATTTACTTGTGTGCGTTTTTCTGGATTTCCAGTGCCTGCCTTTCAGGGAAACAAAGATTATTAAAGCAGACATTTTAAGAGCCAGCACAATTCAAGTGACACCCATTAAGTCCCTTACCAACTTTTACAAGTATGAATCTTTGAAGCATCTCTGGGAGTTGAGGAGTGACACAGAATACTGCTAGGCTAGTATACATTAAAAAATCAGAAGCACAGGGACTTTAAACTACTTGTTCAAAGCCACATGAGCTAATTGGTGGTAGCACAGAACTGAAAGCTGGGTCTTCAGATTGTTGGTTGGCCTTTCTGGTTCTCTAGACTGGTTTTTTCTGACTGGTGTCAGAGCAGTTTTGCGCTTACCATCATGGTGATTCTGATGGCCAGACACATTAACGTGAGAGACTGGAGGTAATAAAATCCAGAGCAAGTTTGGGGAGGTTGTTACTATGAATCAAGCAACTTTAAGCACACAAATAATTTTTTTTTCCTGGAAAATACTTTTGATTTATGTATATAATGTATGTAAAATTTGATTTCCAAAGGACTTTTCCCCTTAAATCAGGACACTGGGTAGTGGAACGCTGCTGACTGAAGGTTAAGTATCTGATTGTAATGTGTTCTCTGGCAGGTTCAGACAAGGATCTGGTGGTCGTTCCTGACAAATGGAGAACTATTTCCAAGCAGAGGCATATAACCTCGATAAGGTTTTAGATGAATTTGAGCAAAACGAAGGTGAGTCATTTTGAACAAGATTGTAGATGCACATCAGATGTATTCTACAGAGAGCAGTATTGAAGAGGCAGAGTTCTGTGACATCGTTTTTGGTTTTGAGTTGCAAATTAATCTCAGAACTTGCGAAAAACGTCTGTTAATTTTGCACGGTATGCCTTCAGTGTTTCTTAGTATTCTCTTCTGTTTCCATTAATCTTGTTTACTTTTGTAAAATCTCTCACTCTTTTAATAGCAAATGTTCTGTACGCATTTAAAGAAAGGTTTTGTGAAGCTTAATCTCAGTAGCAATATTTAAATCATTTATTTTAAACAAATCAGGCAAAAATTTTAAGCTTCTTTTGCAGAAATGTTTTATTAGGTCACATAAATCATATAATGAAAGTTATCATACTTAAAGCATTACATTTTTTGCTTAGTCTAATTGCTAATTCTGTGCTGTCAAGGAAGTTGAACATTTTGTGGGGGTGAGAGTCTTTCTAGGCACTTCTAGCTGTCTAAAGTATATTAATCAGTACTTTAAAGTTGCAAATTCGACCTGATACTAATTGGTGTAGCTCTGAATTCCTGAGTTCCAGAAACATTATGCAATTACACTGCTAATGGTTGATCCAAAAATGTTGGTTATGGCAGACGTGTTTTATTATTGTGCCCGTATTTGAACATCTCTACATTTATATCTGGGGCATTCTAATGCAACAGAATTAATAGAACCTGTAGTTTCAGCAGGACAGTAAGTTCTCTTATTGAAACCCTTTTCCAGATGCCACTGTCTCACCTACCCTGCTGGGTGCAAAGTGGAATCAGATCCTAGATCCGCCTTCTCGCCGCCTGTCGTTCAACCCGACCGTGGCCAACGTGAATGAAGCTACAACTCCTAATGAATGTCAGCAGAGAGTAAAAGCTTTCTCCTTGTCCCATTCAGCGACTACACCAACAGGAGGAGGGGATCACTGTGCTAATGGGAAGGATTTTAGCATAAGCCCAGAGACCCCAGTCATGTGGATTGATGATCAGGCAGCAGCAGACGATCAGTTGATGAAAAGAAACAGTAATCGCGATGATCAGTGTCACACTGTGGAAACAGGGGAAAAGAAATGTGGGAATACAGCTTGCTTGCCAGAGGAGAAAAATGTGCTAGTGGTGGCAGTCATGCACAACTGTGACAGAACACTACAAAGTGGAGATTTGCTGGATTGTAAAAATTACAGCAGTGAGTCCCTAATGGACACTATCGGCTTTACACTGGATAATGAGAACCGACAGAGTGACCAGTTGAGTGTTACTGTAAATGGATCCACGGAAAAGGATACAGATACAGAAAAGCAAGAAAACAGGCCATGCACTGAAGATGACTCTGCAAGTCCTTTGGTTAATGCTTCATCTGAAAGCCTGAGCATTGCATGCCCCTCCTCTCGATTAAAGGATGATTTTAATATGAGTAAGGACTCTCTGTTTTCAGAAGCTACAACTGCGGGGATCAGTGCAGTGACTCTCTTACAGAGACCAGTTGATGGTACTGTTAAAATGCAAGAAAATTGTGTGTCAGTTGAAAATTTTACTAGTAAAGCCATTCCTCAGAGAACAGGTCTAGAAGCTAAAAATTCTTCTCCTGGTTCCAGTAATGGAAGCTTAATTGTAGAACAGGAAACAACCCAGCAGTTACAGTCTCGGCTGTCTGGGCTCACTGAAACCTGTCAACCTAATGTGGCTGGAAGTGGCAATCACAAGGAATGTGTTGCAGAGCAGTTTAGCCCTGAGGATGTTGGTGCCACTGAAAGCGAAGTCATTGAATGTGATAAAAACCTCGGCACAACGGAATTGCTCGGCACGGCAGAATGTTACCCTGAATCTCAGGAGATGACTAATTGGGAACTGACAAAGTTGAATGAGATGAACAATAAGCAAACTCTAGGAGAGAATGAAAGACTTTTGCAGACCAAACAGCCTGATGATGCATGTGGTAATAGCAAAGAAAGTGGAGATGGGGCAATGGAGGCAGGTGTAGACTTAAAAGGGACTGGTATAGATGAGCTTGAAGGGCCCAGTCTCTCTGATGTGATGGCTACATCAGCAGCAAGCTCTCTGTCTAATGGTTGTGATTCCTATGGAATGCAGAACCCAGTTGTTGCTCATGTTCCAAAGACTTTACCCTCCAAGGAAGACTCGGTAACAGAGGAAAAGGAGATTGAGGAGAGCAAGTCAGAATGTTACGCTAATGTTTATGAACAGAGAGGAAATGAGACCACGGAAGGGAGTGGTCTTATTTTAAACAGCACTGGTGACCACATAAAGAAAAATTATTTACATAATCTTTGCAGTCAGGTTTCATCCATGCAAGGGCAAACTTCACCAAAACCAGTGACTAATCTGCAATATATCAGTGTTCCTTTTGGTGGTGCAAGACCTAAACAGCCTACAAATCTGAAACTGCAGATTCCGAAGCCATTGTCGGACCACTTACAAAACGATCTTATTCCCCCAAATTGTGGAGGTAATAGTAAAAACAAAAATGTCTTTGGTAAGACACAGTTAGGGGATACAGCAGACACGTTTCCTGGTGAAACATCTTCAAATGCCTCTGGTACTGGTACTAATGGGGAACATTTGGATGAGTATGAATCTGGAGTCTCTAATAGTTCGTGCCTTGCAGTAGCCCCAGATAGTCCAGATAATGATCTCAGAGCTGGTCAGTTTGGAGCTCCAGCCAGAAAGCCTTTTACGACTTTGGGTGAGGTGGCTCCAGTGTGGGTTCCAGATTCTCAAGCACCAAACTGTATGAAATGTGAGGCCAGATTTACATTCACCAAAAGAAGGCACCATTGCAGAGCTTGTGGGAAGGTAAGTTCAGATTTTGTGAGTAGCTCAAAGCACTGTGGGGTTTTTTTTCCTGATACTGCACAACATCAGATCAGAGGGCTTTCTAAGCCACAGGCTATAGTTTCCTGTGACACCTCTTCCTAAAAAACTGTGTTTGAGTGAAGGGAAAAAGGGAGTTTCTAAGCTCTGATCTATTTAGGGTTCTAATAAAGAATAACTAATTGTTATTAGCCTGTATGAGCAGTGTATTGATTGCAATGATCATCATCTTTGGGTTTATGTTGAACTCTTATAAAATGGCAAAGTGCAGGAAACTAGTTCACAGAAATTACTGCATCAACAACCCCATTAAAGATACTGAAACATCCTGCTGTGGATTGGAGGTGTGCTGTTGGATTGCTGGCCTTCCTGCTGGAATGGCTGATCAACTCTGTTCTTTTCAGTCTTCTTTCCTAACTTCTCTCCTATTGCTTTCATTTTTTAAAATAATATTTACATATTTCGAAACATAAATTTACTCCTGGAAAAAACCAGTAAATGATCTGTAACCTGATGTATGTGCACGTGGTGAGAAATTTTGTAAATGAAGACAACTAAAACATAATTTCTGTATCGCTTTTTGTTGTGTAAGAAATATTTTAGTGCTGAGGGGTTTTAAAACTTTTATCTGTGTGCCATCTATGTGAACGCCTATGTTTATGGTAAATGAATAACTTGTAAAGTATTTCCAAATATCTTTTTACTGAAATACACACCGGTGGCGTAAGTAAGAAGTTAGGGAAAAAATGGTGATTCAAAAGCAGTAAACTAACACTCTTGTCAAGCTGGTATTAATGAATATTTTTAAAAGAAATACTAAAACTAAGAACTAGAGTAAAGATAACTTTGATTCATTTAGGCTTTATTCAGAGGTTTCCGGAGTTGATTGAAAGGCCTCCTGACTGCTCTGGGTGATGATTTTTGCTACCAGATGAGTGCAGAATGGTGTGAATAAAGGACCTCAAAGAAGAAGATCTATGAGGAAAGCTCAAATTCTCATGCCAGCTGTTTCTGGAAGCAGAAACCCCAGGCTTAATCCTCTGTAATGGAATATGTATATTGGAATATGTCCCTTCCGTCCCTTTGCAATCAAAATGCACAGCATTGCATCTCTCACTGCAACACCAGTAGGTTTTCTTCGAATTTGATTTTGAGACGTGCTGAACAGTCCTTCCCAGGACACTTGTAAAAGCTAAGCAGACGTTCCTTGTGCACTGGTCCAGGACTTCCAGATGCTTCTGCCCATCCTGTTGCAGGTTGGTTGCAGTGAAGTCCTGACGTGGAGCCAGTCACCACAGGTGATCAATAAACATCATATAAAGCACATGTCTACCTGTTGTGTACCTTTTACTTAGTGTCAGAGGCCTCAGTCATCTTCTCATTGCAGTTACGGAGAATCTGTAAGGCAGAATGCCCATCATTTTAGCTTTGATATATTAATTTATACTGTCAGTTATTTAGGTCGTTCTTCTGGTTTTGTTTTTTTTGAGTTTAACAAATACGACTTCAATTTTCATTTACAGTAATGTTTTCTAATGATTTTAGTGTTTTAAACAAGTTCGTTGCTTGGATTTAATTGCTTCTTTGTAATGACTGTAATGAAGCTCTGAATTGCACAAATGAATGTGCAGAAAATGAAAATATCTATAAAAAATGGATAAAACATTCAATGCTAGAGTAGAGTGGGTTTTTTCTTTTCTTTCTTTTTTTTTTTTAGCATTATTCTGACAAACCTTGAGAAGAACAACCAGTGTTGTTTTGGACTATATGTTGGGAATGGATAAAAGAAAAGGTCCCTCTACTCTGTTTCTGAGCTGTGAAAAGTCACATTTGATATTGTCAGTGTTAGAATAATCCTCAGAATAGATTGTTTTTAGAAGCCTTTGTTAGCTAATGTTTGTCTGGGCCAAATTTGCACAAGTGCAGCCAAAAGATGTGGCAGAAAGCACTCGCTAATAAATGCTCAGAGTCAGTGTAAGTCAGATAATACTTAGCTCTTACTGCAAATTGCTTCACATCCTCAATTCCTGTAAGGATTCTGGGCAGAGAGAGACCAAAGGCTTTGAGAGGCAAGCTCTGATGGATGTGGCTGCAGTGGCTGGAGAAATAAATACCTGTTCTCAAGTGTCTGAATTTCCCCTAAAGAACCGGGAAGACATTGTCTTCAGCTCTTCAATTATTTGTTTCTAGGGGAAGTCACGGGTCTAAATATTTTGAACACAAGCTTTAGCACAGCAGGTTCTTTTTAAGCTTTATCAGCATCATGGCAGATCGCTACAGTAGGGGTGAACGTACTTGTTTCATTTGGGAATGAACATTGCATTTAAAAATAGTTGAGTGGCACCTGGGAAGCCTGTCTCGATTTTTAATTTCAGGATAATAATTGCAAAGTTAACGGAAGATACGAACCTCCTGGGATTGGTAGGAAGTAATACACTCACAGTAAATTTTGAATTAAGAACCTGAAGAGTGTGTGTGAACACATTCATAAATGATATGTATTTATATATAACTTTATATATCAATTATATGTATTTCTGTACTTTCTGTTGTCAGATGAAATGATAATCCTTCATAGGAAAACCAGAAAATTTGTATGCAATCTTTTTTACTGGCAACCAAAACTATATTTTCCCACTAAAATATAAAAAGACCCACCAATTCCCCTAGCAACTAATGCTTTAACAACTCCCAGTGAACCTGAAAACCCTAGTAACATCAAATTTTGCTTTGACACTGCTATGTTATTTTTTTATAGCGTGATATACTGAGATAATGACTTGAGGATTATAATAACAAGTCTGATTTGTCAGTGGATTGTGTTCTCTGCATTACTGCTCTTAAAGGCTGGTGCAGCCTTAACAGAGAGTGCAGCCTTAGAGGGGGTGTCCTGTCACTGTTTCTATTTTCTCTTTTAATGTTTAGGTCATTGCATTTGGGAGCTTTGCTGAATGCACAACATGTTGTTTGATAAAGGGTCCTAAATTAGATACTAACTTGTGTCGGTCCTTCATTTATGGTTGAAGACATTGATTTTTCCATGTTCAATACCGAATGAACTTTTGACTGGAAGTTTTGCCCAGAGAGTTGAAATGATGTCAAATGTCTCTAAAATATGCTGTGATGTTGTTATTAATATTCCCTAGAATGCTTGTAAATTGGGTTAAGGTGTAAATGCAGAAATCAGATTTTCAAAGTATGTTTGCTTTTTTTTTTTTTAAAAAAGGTTTTTACATGTGTGAAAAAGTGGGTTTTATTTTTGCATGAAAATGCCAGTGTATACTTACTCATATTTTGGTTTTGAAATGCTTAAGTTGACATAATTAGGGAACATTTAAACTGGTTGTAGTTAGACAACCAGTTTTGTAGTTAGCTCCTTCTACACATTCAATTTTCAGCTCTCATGGTGAGCTCAGAACTTAGATTTGCTTATTTTAAACATTTTCCGCTAAAAGACTGCAAGTAACAGGCTGCAAAGTAGTTGTAATTTGGTGTGATCTTTAACTTGGTTGAAATTTAATTAGGCTTACACATATTTACGTATGAGAATTCTGTGTAGTTTCTTGTCTGTATTACAGAAATAATGTTGCTGAAGTGATGGAGTAATTTGATTTAGAAAGCATTACAGATCATAGCAATGCACAGTGGATTGCAGAGATAATACCCACCTATAATTAAAATTTGAAATTCTCTCTTGCTGTGTGAACTCATTTGTTAGGTGACTGCTTCTGTTTCTAGGTTTCCTGGGTTTGACATCACCTTTCTGCATGAAATGGGTGTTCATCAGTATCTTCGCATCACCTGAACAGTAACCCCGAGGAAATACTGTTGTTTTTTTTTAATAAAGAAAATATTATTATTTCCAACAAATAAGAAATCATTAGGGCACCTGACTTGTCAGTTCTGTAGGATTATGAGAATGCAGTTGCTGTTGTAGGATTATCTCTGCATGCAGGTGTGTGTTTTGGCACACTAGCCATACTCTCATGTTTTGTGGTTTTGCTCGTCTGGAGGAAGCCTCAAGCCTGTTCCCTGCCCAGGACTGCGGGGTTATTAGAGCTGGTTCGGGTGAGAAGCACCAGCTCTGCAGCTGCATCTCCACAGCACGTTGTCCTCCTGGGGCTTCCACTGCCCCCTGAGCAGCCAGTGTGTGTAAAATGCAGTTCCTGACTTCTCTCCAGCATTGTGAAGTTGTAGTGTTTGTAATCGTGTCAGTATGAGCTTTTCTTTAGATAAATGGAGCAAAATTTTCTTACAGTACTGTCATTCAGCTTGCTTAAATGTCCTGGTTTGTATGATGAACACTTCAAACATTTTGATACGTCACTGTTCACTTAAGTCTCAACTGAGGAACAGCTTGTTATATGTGAAGAGGTAAAACAACTAGAGTTGCTGATAGAGATGAGTTGTGCTGCTGCAAAGAAAAATGACCTGTTTGAATTAACCTGTGCCATAGCAGTCTCATATATTCGGAAAACTTGTGCATTGATGTGTATTTGATTCTAGAAAGTACCTGTGCTCTTTCAAAGACTGAAGTTAGTTCTGTGAGGGATTGTAAGGTAGGAGGTGTTTATTACCCATTGTCATTTATGCCAAACACATTTTAAAAACACCCCAATGCAGTCTCAGAACAACATGAATTTCTGTTTTCTACAAAACACTGCTGCATCAGCATTAGTAGCACAAGCATGTTGGCGAATATTAGTGTGGATTCAGTGGGAAAATAGCCAAAATTTACCTCTATATTCTGCATATATTTGCAGATATTTTGTTGTCCAAATCCATCAGTTTGTCCCTGGTTTTGCACCACACCTCAGTTGTTTCCCCTTGGTTCCAGGTGTTCTGTGCCGCCTGCTGCAGCCTGAAGTGCAAACTGCTGTACATGGACCGAAAGGAAGCCAGAGTGTGTGTCATCTGCCACTCAGTGCTCATGAATGGTAAGTGGAAAGGGAATACAAGATGTGGCACTTCACTGGCTTTGTGTGGAGCTGCAGTGATGCTATTTAAAAAAAAAAAAAAAAAATCAAAATACTTTATTTGTATGGGTAAGTATTCTCAAACATAAAGGCCCCTGGGAGGCCAGCGTGGCATCCCCGTGGAGAGTGGAGATTCCTAAACTAAATATGGTTAACAAAAGGCAGAAACTGGTAAGGTTACAGTGAGTTTGAAAGCTTTTATTTGTGAGTGCTCTACCAGTATTCTAAAAACTGTGATTTTGGGCTTTTTTTTTTTTTTAGTTAATTCAGAAGCCTACTCTGTGGCCTTTGCTGCCTGAGTAGATAGCCTATTATACTTTGGTATGGAATGACAAAGAGGAGAATAATGCAGCTGTGCCTCTTCTAGATGATGCACTGTAGGACATTGGGAAGGTAGTATTTATCCACAAATTATTCCAACTCTTCTTTCTCCTTAACTCCGTGGTGCTGGACTAGGAGATCTGGTCTAAAAACAAATGTGGACACCTGAGTTTGGATTGTTGCTTTGGGCACATTACTGGAGAGTCTGTCAAAGCCAGGGTGGTGCTGTGGCTGAAAGCCTGGAGTGAGCATGGGACACAGGAGAGAGGTCACCAGTAGATCCAAAGTTGACGTGTAGAACAAACGAAAAGACAGGTTACCTCTGCTTGGAGTAAAGAAAGATCAGTTTGGTTTTGACCAAAGGGCTCAGGAATGTATTCTGTGTGCTGTCCTTTCTTGTATTAACACCGTAGAGCTGTGGTATCACTATGGGCAAACACAGAGTGTTCTCTCTGAGGCCTCTGAGAATTTCCAGACCTTCCTGCCCTGGCAGATACCTTTGAGTGGGTGATTATCTGTGCAGTTGACTTATGTCCATGACACTGAGACAGCTGCTGCTGGAAGACTCAGCGTTCAGTTTTTATGTTTTGAATTGAGAAGGCAGAAAAATTGGATGAGGTTGAGAGAGGACCCATGTGAGTGTTTAAATCATGAGATAACTTGTCTCCTCGTGAGAAATTCCAGGCACTTCATCTTGGGTTTATTAATGGGAAGGTGAATGGGTGGCTTGGTCGCAGGGTATAAATATATATTGGATAACTGAGACTTGGTGACAGAAGTTAATTCAAAGGTAGATGAAGGTCTGACAGGTGCACTCTAACATGTCATAGGTAGAACAAGAAATCAGACAAATTCAGGCTCTAAATGCAAACTTTTAGCCATTAGGATAATAAACTATCCTGATAATTACTGAACAGTTATCATGGAATCTCCACTGCTACGAATGATTAGTTAAACTCTGGAGACTTTTATCAAAGATTGCTGCTGTAGATTTAAACAAAAATTAGTTAGGAAAATTCTGGTTTGTGTCAGCATTAAGACAAGGTAATTTTGACAATATCTTTACATATTACTGGATAGTGGATTATTTGGTCTGCAGCTTTCAGAAAGATCTGTTAATTTGTTGAACATCTGAACTTTAACTCTAACCTTAGAAGCTCATAGCTTATTTTTTCTCCAAAGAAGTTCAATATTAGACAGGTTTGGTTGAAAGTAACTGAGTGTAATATCTTGAGATGAAAATCCAAAATTAGTAGACAGTTTCTCTTATTAAAACAGGAATAATTTAAAAAAATATTCCAAAAATATTAAATGTTTCAAATATATTAAACATTAAGCAGTGTGCAGTGGTAGGTTTTAATTATTAATAATTCTTTACTTTAGGCCAGATATGTCAGGTGACAGGGAATTGTAGGTTGTAATATCTAGAAATTAAAACTGAGTCCCAGTAATGACGTTGAAGGGGTACCAGAGTGTTATGTTAAATTTTGAGTTGGAGAAATAAACACGTTTCAAGGCGCACGAGAACAAGGAATTACAAATACACCTGGCAGAAGACGGATGCACATTGATGGCAGGAGCAGTGACACCCTCGCCTGGGTCACTCCGGGGACTGCTGCCTGCCCAGGTGGGCTGGGCCCAGCTGCCTCTGTTCCTGTCCCTGCTGCAGGGCTTGTGGGGATGCTCTGGGTTACTGGTTAGTAGCCTCGTGGTCTCCAATCCCTCCTGCTCCTTGCAGTTTCTTTGGCAGTACAGGTTTGGGGGGTTGTGCCCCACTCAGTGCAGCAGGTGAACATTAATCTTTGCCCAGTCTTGGAACCGGGGTAGGAATCGCCCTTTAAAAGCAATTCTTTGTTTCGTTTGGTTTCTTGGTACCTGGTTTGTGTTTCACTGGGTGTGGGGGGAGGGTTCTGTGTTTTCTGGCACTTTTCCATGTCCAGGCTGTGTTCCATCAGTTTCCAGTGCTATTGTTACTGTATTTTCAAGTGGTACATATGCTGACTCGGCACTTTGCTTGATTTAAAGAAGGCTTTAAAAATGTTCTGTTACTATGCTATGACTTTTCTAATAAAATGGTCCTAGAGGTGTAACTGTGCAATTTTAACACTTTCTTCTTTCAGGACTTTTTACTCTAAATGACACAGAATTGCTGTTTAAGAAGTGCTTCAGTTTAATTAGTTTTCTCAAGTGGAATTTCAATACCATTCACCATTTTACTCTTGGTTTTGGAGGTTGATGGGGGGAAGAAGAAGAATTTGTGTTCTGTTGGGTTCTGTTTGGGTTTCTTTCGTCTTTTTATTTTCACCTTGGTTTTCTAACAATTCATAGCCAAAGGAACCCAAAGATGTACATGCTCTGAGACCTTAGGTGGCATGATATTTATGCCTGACTCGAAGAATGTGTTTATTTGTAACATACTAATATGGTTGAAGGCGCAAGCACACATCTGAATTTTCTGGTACCCTGCTACAAGCATTCCTTACAGGTGAAAAAAAGAAGTAGTACTGTGGAAATTTCACTAGTTGGAAATTTCCCTGTGATGGATATTTTTGACAAATAAGTTTTGTGTGTTATCTTTGGTCAGTTGAATTAAGGCTCAAGTCAAGCCTTCCAAATTAAGAACATAAGAGTTTTTTTTTTACAGTTAAGGATTAAAGTTGTTAATCTGTAGTGATATGCCCTGGATAAAAAGAAATGCGAGGTACTATTTATCATATACAAAAGATAAATGTGCTCAAGTGTTCTGTGGGTTATGAAACATTTATAATATGAATGTTTAGCTGTCCATGCAGTTTGATATACCTGTATATTTATGTATACGTTGAGTGTTTTCAGTAGAATCTTTGAAGAAGAAACAAAATGGAGCATGAGGAACTAAGCACCACTCAAGTAAAAGTGTACTATTATAATTTTCAGAAAATATTTCCGTATGAACTGATACTTTTATTGCACAGGGGCAGTGCTGTTTCTCCTCCTGATATGGTTTTTCTTCCTCAGTTACAGTCTCCTGGGCTTTCACATGAAGGGAGCTGGTCTTTGGAAGGTGGCAGGGTCCACACCGACTGCAGCTGGGAACTTCACCCAGTGTTTTGGACTGTTAGATACCTTCCTCTGTGTTCATGGTTCCTGTTCTCTGTTTGCTTTAGCTCAAGCCTGGGAGAACATGATGAGTGCCTCAAGCCAGAGCCCTAACCCTAACAATCCCGCTGAATACTGTTCTACTATCCCTCCTTTGCAGCAGGCTCAGGCCTCGGGCGCCCTGAGCTCTCCGCCTCCCACTGTCATGGTACCTGTGGGAGTTCTAAAGCATCCTGGAGCAGAAGGTAAGAGGACTTCTCTTCATTTTCAGTTCACCTGTAGCAAGAATTTGGACAATATCTGTACTTCATCCAATCCAAATGCTCTAGCTAATGGCAGTTGTGATATTCCTGCCCTCAGCAGAGGCATCAGGTCTTTAAGGACAAGTAAATTGTTCTCAGCAGTTGTGTTTATGCATGGTGCTGCCATAGGGAATGCACTAGGTGATGTCTTAAGTCCCTTAAAGCCCACATTTATATTTCTGTACTAAAATTTTCCAGCTAATGTTGCTGTGAGATCTTAAATCCTGTTTTTCTTATGTTCTCCCCAGTGGCTCAGCCTAGAGAACAAAGGCGTGTTTGGTTTGCTGATGGGATATTACCCAATGGAGAAGTTGCTGATGCAGCAAAACTGACAGTGGCTGGGACAACTTCCACAGGAACCTTGGCAGTGTCACATGATCCGTCAAAGCCCATGGCCAACAACTCTTTATCAGCAGAAGTAAGGGAGCCTTACACTGTTCACCACTCAAAATACCTCCTTGCCTTGGCCATGAACAGTATATGAGCAAGGAAATCTGCTGAGGCTTGTCTTAGTTTGCTGTACTGCAAGTGTCCTCCTTATTCCAGTGTTTGCAGAGTGCTTAAACAACCACGTGTTTGGAACCGAAATGAGCTTTTATGGGGCAGAGCCCTGACCAGTGTTTGTTGTCTGTGTGGCTGCCAAGTGTTTGGCTGTACGGCCTGTGTGTGAAGGACATTTGTGTAATACATGTTTTAAAAAAGGTGAGTCATGGCCAGTAAGGAATTTAAAACAATAAGATTGTCATAGCATGAATCAGAAAAAATGCTGTGTTTGTCACAAAATGATATATGCAGGCAAGTGCAGATACAATCTAACAGTGCTAAGTCCACCATACCCCACGTGAGTGGAATTGAGACTGCACAAAAAGTTCTGATGGGCATAGGTACATATAGATTTTTTGAAGAAATGGAGGTATGTGGTGATAGAGAAGGGAGCTGCAGTGTCTGTCTAGGCAGACTTTTTAGTAACAGTTCACGTACAGGAGTCATCACATGATCATCTGTTGTTAAAGAGCCAAATTACTTGGTGTTTCTGGTTCTCCAGCAGGCACAGACTCCTTCACCTACATCTGTAGTAATGTAGTCAGCCAGCTCTTCCATTTTTATCATTATTACTTTTGTAATGTTGTCCTTCCTTGTTGTTTCCTTCTTGTAGACTGATAATGCCTCTGTATTCTCGGGAAATATAACTCAGGTTGGCAGTCCTGTTGGCAGTGCAATGAATCTAATTCCTGAAGATGGGCTTCCTCCAATCCTCATCTCCACTGGAGTAAAAGGAGGTGAGAGTATCATTTGGCAGCTGGCTTTTATGCTTACCAGTTGCAATTAACTTAATGCTTACTGTGTTTATTTTAAAAATAACATGCTGGCAATATGCTGAGTATTTGAGGAAATTCTCACTAAGTACTCCTGGGTAAATTTTGGGACACTCATTTGCTCCATTGGTCCCTATGAGCCTCCGGGAAGAGCCTCACCTTGCAGTGAAATTCCTGTAAGAAATAAAACACAAAGCAGAAAGAATTAAATTCAGCCCAGAAATATGTGCTAATTTCTTCACTAATCGGACTGTGGGGAATGTTTCACACAGAGATAGATTTTAATTAGTCTTATGAATATTCACGTTCCCTTCTCTGAAATGCTGTTGGAACATCAGCTCTGTCTGAGGCATCCCTGAGCACTGCATCAACAACACTATTGCACATCCTGGCCCACAGTGAAGCTTTTAGTCATTGTGATGTCCCCTTCCAGAGTATCCAAATGGAGGAGGCTTCAGAAAATTAAAAACTAATTTTTAAAAGATTAAAAAAATGAGTATTTGTTTATCTGAAATTGCTTTCCACAGTCTGATTCATGACATCCTTTAATACATTCCTGGAATTAACTTATTTTTTCATCTCTGTTTTTTTTTATTCCTATAAAATATTTTGCTGACACTGTGCATTTCTAATGTTAAGCTGGAAGTAACCTTTTATTGCAGGATAGTGTCAAAACCAAAATGTGAGCAGCATTTAATTTTAAAACAATCTGTTCCCTCCTGTGTTAGTTGTTCATATGGATGCCTGACTGTTCAGTCTCCTCCACAAAAAAAGGATTGAAACTACAATATGCTTTTCAGCTTTCATACAGATACCCTCATAAATTGTATTTTGTATGCTCAGTTGCTGTTGTTTCCTATGCTGTCACACACTGAATTTTCTTAGCAGCATATTTTACTTCCCATATTCTAATTCTGTTAAAAATAGAAAAATAATTTTTCACATTGGAAAGCAAAATTACCTTTCTTTCTAGATAATTTTAGCTGGGAAGGTTATACATTTCTTTCAAAATCTTTTCATCAGTGCAGATGTTTTTTGTTAAAGTTTAATGCAGAGTAGATTATAATCACAGAGATGAAAAATTGTAATTTGCTAATCATCTGGGTCTAATCATAGAGCACACTACAGACATCTCTGGAGTTTCACATTAGGATCCATTTTACACTGGATTCAGACCTTCCATGATTATAAAAAATGCTGTTTCATATAGTGTTCCCCTCTTTGTTACCTTTGTTGTAGGTAATGCACAGAAAGTGTGAGTCACTGACACAGAGATAGACCATGTGTTGGTGTTTGTAGTCCAGGACTGATGCCCTTCTGCTTCACTGTGCCATAAATAACAATTTTAATTTCTTTGTCATTTGGGATTTCACTTGACACTGTGACACATTTCCCAATTTGATTTTAATTTTCTCCTTCAGTTGATACCGAAAAATAGTTGATTTGTGAAACAAGCTGCACCTTTCTAAAGGGTGTACAGAGGTTATTACATAAATACTATTAAAGTTTGAAAATACCAGCCTAGGAGACAACCAATCAAGCCAGCAATACTTAAATAAGTGTTTATTTAAAAGGTCAAAAGAGTAAAAAGTATCAGAATTGGGGTTAGCTGATTATAATGTGGAGTCTGTACCAGTAAGTTAAGGATTTCATTGTGTGTTTTTCTTTCATAGACTATGCTGTAGAAGAGAGACCTTCTCAGATCTCTGTCATGCAGCAGCTGGAGGATGGTGGCCCTGACCCTCTAGTATTTGTTTTAAATGCTAATTTGCTGTCCATGGTAAAAATAGTGAATTGTAAGTTTTTATTATTAAATAAGTCTTGATCTATGAGAGGGGAAATGTTATATATATTATTAGTAGGAACAGCAGCATTTTCATGTGATAGGATAGTCTCTGAAAATATGTACACATTGACAAGTTTGTACAGAGCCATATGAAGTTAAATTACGAAAGGCTCTTTTCTGGTGATTTAGGCATCAATGCAGATAATTTTGCGTAGCAAATATAAACTAGACTGATAGAGCCTCCAGCATTGGAGATCTGTGTCTCCTGTCCAGCTTGGTAGGGCAGAGTGTTTTATCACTTAATAAATTAAGATGTTTACAAGCCTTTCAGCATCTCTTAGATCGCAGTAGAATGTTTTACATATGTATAAAAATGTAATACATAATGGACAGGGGTTTTATTGAAATAATGTAATTCTCAGCAAATGAACTGTGAAGCAGAACTTAGAGCATGTGTCTTTACTGACATTCATGTGAGGCAGAACAACACAGTGAGGTCTCATGAAAAGACCTGACACTCAGCTCTCCATCCTAAGAGAGACATCACTGTTGGAAGCTGGTGTAGCTGTCGGGATCATGGTATGCACAGCCAAGAGCCTGGCCTCTTCCCAGGCCCCTTCATTCACACTTCAATCCTGTCCTTTAATTTGAATACAGAAACTGCGAAAAGTCCGCTCTGTGGTGTTAATCCCAAGGTCTCACAGGGAGCTGTAATGCTCTGGCTCTTCCTTAGCTGTAAACTGGGAATTATTGAGCTGCCTTTGTTTTGGGTGTGCCTTGCTTGCACGGTAGCAGATTTAGGATGTAATTTATCTGTGTGACAGACAACACAACGATACTTGCTGTAAAACTGCCTCTTGCAGGAGCTGTCTTCCTGCAGTGAAATTTAGGGCTATGTTTTGAAGTTCTGCGCTGTTTTATCTGTGCAGATGTGAACAGGAAGTGCTGGTGTTTCACTACCAAAGGCATGCACGCCGTGGGGCAGTCGGAGATCGTCATCCTCCTGCAGTGTTTGCCAGATGAGAAATGTTTGCCCAAGGATATCTTCAACCACTTTGTGCAACTTTACCGGGATGCCTTAGCAGGTAGGAGTGCTCGCTGTTAAAAATGGTTTGGGTTGGGTCCTACTGGCTCAGAGGCATTTCTGTCACAGCAAATGGCTGTTTTCGTATAAAGGAGTATAAAAGGAGAATAAGGGTTGACGCTGATAGGGGGGGAATGAGTTCTTACTGTTTGTTAGTACCCAGTGTTATAGTCATCTCACCAAACAAAGGTATTAATCAGCTGCTGGTAAGCTGGGGAGCTGCTCCAAAGATCTGCCAGCCAGGAATAAAGTTTTGAGAATTCTGGGGGATACTGCGTTCAATATCCTCAGATTAGGTGGTTCAGAAGTTTGATTCCCACAGAACCTGTGTCTGTTGCCACATTATGGAGATACTATTTGTATTATAAAGTAATACAAATATATCTGTATATGTGTGCCTGGCATTGTAGGGCATTGCAGAAATTATCCCTGAATTTTGAATTTTTGTACCTCAGTTGCAAGATTTTTATGTAAACCTTTGCACATTTTACATTTGCTAAGTAAACAGGCTTCCAGTTCTAGCTGTTGTTGGACTTCAGAATCCAGAAATCATTGCATAAGGAAAAATGCAAGTATTTGGTTCCAGTGATTGGAAAATAAAGCTAGTTTTCCAGAGATGAAATTGGATCACATTGAGGTCATATGCTCAAAATACATTTACAAAGGGTTCTGCTTATAATTTGCAATGCCTTTGGAGCGACTGAATCCAGTAGTTCAATAAAATAATGGAAAAGATCTTTGTTTCCTAAAATGTCTTGATGCAACAAAGGCAGCTTGTTCAGAGAGGTTGCCAGGTTCAGAATGTATTATTATCACACGTGATAATGGATCTTGTGTGCACTGCAAACAGCTACCTTTCCAAACCCCAATTCATTTGCAATTCTTTATCTTCTGATTATGTTATTTAGAGAGAGATAGATATGAAAAATTGCAAGCATGTGTATATAAATATATATATATGTACATTGCATAGATAGAAATCCAGCTTGATGTGTATATTGCTATGAAGTTCTGTATAATTACACTACAGAAATACATAATTTATAACTCCTACATAATGTATTTGAAATTCTTTTTTCTGTTACCGTAGTGGTAGTAATTTGATATTCTACAATTCTACTAGTGCAAAGAGCTCCTTACTATTGTACAATTCTTAATCAGAACACAAATGCCACTGTTTAAGAATTCCACTGTGTGTTTTGTTGTGGTAGGATGTTGTATTTCAGACATGAAGGACAAGTAGACACCTTCAGTTGCTGTGTAATACCTCCAGGTTTTGTAGATCATAGCACCTGGGTAAGCTCCCATAGCACTTAGGAATGCTCTCCCAATATCCATCCTTTTTTCTTTCCAAGGCATGGGTTGTTTGAAAGGGAGAAGTATATATCAGCATATTTGTAACTGTGGCTTTTCTGAACATTATCCGGGCAGAGAGACAGGATGGGGTGCTGCAAAGTTTCAGTTTGTCGTCTGTAATCCCTTGGAAGTGTTCAGCAGTTTTCCTGCTGTTATAGATGGAGCTGTTCTTTCCAAGCTGTTCATTTCAGAGGTCCTGCTACTCTCCTAGGATGAGATGATGGACATTTAGAGCAAATGAGAATTCCCATTAGAAATTAAAGACTATTTAAAACCCTGCCTCACCTTTTCGTTTTTCATTACATAATAGGTTGGCTTACATTTATTTTGTCATCAGGAAACTTAAGTAAATTCTGCGGGTGTTTTTTATTTGTTCCCTTTAGCAAAAATTTTCTTTTTAAAACTTTTTCTTAAAAATAAAAAGGCTGCACCACCCTGAGCCTTCATTAGTTTTGTTATGGGAAGTCCCCAACATTAAGCTGTGCCCTGGGTTTAGGACTTTCTAACTGTAGAACAACAGAGAGATTTTGAAGGAAAAATGGCATTTTTCGCTATAGGCTGTGTGCACGTGAATTGTAAGAAACTAAACTTGTCAGTTAAGGCAAGTATTAGTTGCTGCTCACTTTTCATCACTTTAGTTTTCCTCTGGCCCCTCTGTCATCAAGCTCCCTGCTGTGTTGCTTCTCTTGTTTTGAAATTGGAAGCTAATGATTTCTGTTGTGGCTGTAGTAGTTGTACTGTTGTGGTAGTAATCCCATGATTATCCTTGTCTGTTGGCTATAAGCCTGGCAGTGAATGGAAAAATGAGAACTTCTGTCCCTCTGAATGGGTACTTTGAGGCAGTTGGATGTGTTAATACAGCGCTGCCAGATCTGCCCTAGTGCATCAGCTCTTTGGTGGAATACAATCAGTGCTACTGTTACTTCTGGAGTGAAAATGTAAATCTGGCAACTGCATGAAATGGCTTTGTGGTCACCCTGGGTTTGGGGATATTCTGTGTGAGGGTGGATGTATCCCAGACACAGTTTGTGTATTTTTCACCTAGCCTGGTTTTAATTAAATATGGTGATAACTAATGCAGAGTAGAGCTATAAAAAGGCCCAAAAAGTAGACGTTCCGAACAGAGAAAAGGTTAACTGAATGAGTAATACACCCCTGCTACTGTTATGTGAAAGGATGGGTACAAAATCAAACATCATATAAGGTGTGTGTGAGTCATGTTTGGAGGACTGCCACAGACTAGTCTGAAAAAGTTTTGGGTGCTGGCAGTGGCTACTCACTGATAGTAAGTGAAGCTTTACGGCCTTTCCAACAGAAGTAAGTTCTTTCCAAGTTACTTGCTGATGGGTTTCAGTAAAAAGATGCTGAGCATGGTTAGAACTTTGAACGTGGATTTTTTCTCAGTGCTGCATCTGCTACAAATGTGTTGTGCCATCAAGGAACAGTCGCGGTCTTGTCTCTTCTGTGGCTCTTTGTGGCTCTTGGTGTGACAGGGACTGGGTTTGTGTTCCTTCTCAAAATGTGCTCATTTGCTCTTGAAGAAAATCCAGCTGGCAGGGTTGTTCACAGGTAAATACTGCTTTGGATCTCTTGCTGCAGAACTGGAATTCTTGGAGTTTTCAGGATGCCGGCGCAGTGTTGGTACTTGGCAGTCCCTGGCTGTTCCTGGTGACAGTGGAATGAGGCTGGACGGATGTGGGCTGACTTCCCTAAGTCTTCCCTGAGACTGGATGCCAATACCACCTTTGCGACCTGGCATTAAGCAAGAGATGGAAGGATACATTAGGAATTTAACCCTACTGTTTTTGGTAAAAGCACCTACCTGACTTCTCCACATGTTGAGGACAAGAAAAAAATGCAGGAATCTTTTTTTTTTCCTCTCTACCTTTTCTAGTATAGACTATTTTATTTGCGTCCAGGAGGGATTGCCAAACTCCTTTGTAAAGTACATTGATATATAAGTGGAAAAATTCAAACCAGCATGGATCACAATTGAAGGGAAATCCCATCAGTTGAGAAAAACATGGTTTTTTTAAAGGACTTTGTAGACATGCTTAAGATTCAAAGTCAAGGATAACCCAGCATAATTGTGAAGAGAGTAAGTACTGACTTCCTGCAGAACTGCTTTAGATGCATCGTGCACACCTAAAGCACTTCCTAAATAATGTCAATTTTCTGATGTCGGGTGCTGGAACTTAATAAAAGGAAAGGCACCTTTCTGCTCACTCTGAGATTACCTCTTTAGAAAGGAAGTTGTGATATTTTTTAAATTAAATTACGTGCTTTTGAGAAGGATAGCTATTTTTGAAAGCTTTTTCTGACACCTACACTTTCTCTACGAGCTTCTGAAACACAGTTCTGTTCTTAAAATGTGTAATGGTGCAGTGGGTTGGGTTTGACAGTGTAATAGCAGCTTCTCACTGGGGCCTTGGCTTGGAACCACCTTCAGAGATGTGGCAGGAAAGGCTGACAAACCCTGGTCAGTGCAGAGATGTTTGTGGGGCCCCAAGAGGCTTTCTGACTTGGGTTTGCTGATTGAAAAGGGCACTAGAGAAGAGAAGTGTGTAGGAAAACACTTGATTCTTCCCATGCTGTCCACATCCAGGCTCGTGTGCTCTTACAAATAACAAATTGCAGCACAACTACCTAATCCCAGTAATTTGCCCTCTTAAAGCAGTGATAACCTCTTGGAGCTTGCACTGTGCAAACTACTTGTGTCAGAAGGAGTAATTTATAATGCTGTGGCTTATGGAAGGAAAGGGCTGAACAGCTGAGTTGCAGATTCCACTCTAAGGGTTTTTTTCATGTTTCCGTTGGCTGAAAAATTCTTATTAAGGCATCTCAGGCGTGTGAGCCTTGGAGCTCCATCTCCTGAAACGGAAAAAATAAGGAGTCATCCCCTTCTGCTGCAGCACTTGGCACCAGTCTCAAGTGGAAATGTCTGATTGCTTTGTCATCGCAGTGGGCAGTGCCACACGCCTGGGATCTGTACGGGGCTGTGCAGCTGCACTTTGCTCGGCCTCTTCCACACAGAAAACACACAGAAAAGGTGCAGAATCCATTTTGAGTTGGCAGTTCACATCCCTCAGACACTTGAAGGGTAGAAAGGATTATTATGGTCATGTTGGAACCGAGGACCTCACCAAGGAATGTTACTATTAGGCCTGTAGCTTCTATTTGGGTAGGAACAGATGGGAAGGGGAAAAGGAAGTAGAAATGAAGAAGAGGCAATTAGTGAGGGTAGGTGGGAACTGCAAAAGCAAATGAGTGCCAGCAGCTATTTTAGATAAGTGCAGATCTTCCATGAGCACCAGTGAATATACAGGTTTGCACTCAGTAGCAGGGTGCTCGAGCTGGTGCCTTGGTGTATTCACTGAGCAGGCAGCAGTGTCACAGCACCCCTGACAGATGTGCATTTGGCATGGGCAGGATCAGTGACTCTCAGCAGCTGACAACACTGGATGTGGCTCTGCTAATCACGTTAGGTGGACCAGTGGCTACTTTTCATCAAGTATACTCAGCTGAGCCACTCAGTGACTCAGCTGTAGCCACTCTGGGAGTTCTGCAGTTTGATCTGGGGTGATACTGTCAGCTCGGGGTTGTGTGTGTCTGTAAAATGGCAGATTGACTTTCCAGGACGGTGACAAGCTCTGAATGACCTGCACCCTGCTATGGGATGTCTGGGCTGCCAAAGCCTGTCACCTTCTAACAGAGAACTTGAGAACTTCGTTTTTGCAGCACTCTGTGGGTACAGAAAAACAAAATCCACTAAGGTGCCCTCGAATTTGAATAACAAGGAAACCCCTGAGAATATTTGTTAGTTGGAGTGTGAAAGGAGCCTTTTGTTTAGAGACCTGGCAGTAGCTCTGTTTAAAGCTGGACAGCCCAAGGTCAGGAGAAGGAAGCAATACTCAGTGGTGATTGTGCCAGGGGTGTCTGGAGGGATGCAAAGTAGCATGGCCACATCTCCAGAGGGAGGGCTGGAATAGCTGTGTTATTCTCACAGGTTGTACTACTGAGGATGTCAAAGTTGCACCTCTGTGACTCACATTTTTACCTATTTAAAAACTCGTGTTTGTTTGTGTGTGTCTCATGTGTAAAAGGGAGAAAGGCTCCAGTTACTCTCCAGTGGTTGTGCACATTGGAGACATGCACATCACTGCCCTGAGTTCAGAAATACTCCATTATGAGGTGGTGGGGAAAGAGCAGAAAGTCTACTTAGCAGTCTGCAGGTGGGAAAGCCTGGGATTGCTGCAGGAGCCCAGGAGGTCTGCATGAGTACCTCAATCCCGTGCCATTCCTCAGGAGTGGTGTGATCAAGCACGCCGTGCTCTCTGAAATTACTTGTGTTTTTCTTTGAGAGCAAATCAGCACTATTAATATTCACATCTTCCTATGGAGAATTGTGATCAGCTGTTCTGTACATTATTTGCATGCTGTTGTTGTCATTTGATAAAAAGGAATCACACCACGGTTCTTTGCTTCAACGTTAAATGCTGTGTTGGATGCTATAATAGCCTAATCAACATTCAGACTCAGTCAGCCATTCCAGTGTAAACATTTTTGGAAATTAAGAGCATCAAAGAGTAAAAATGTGAATAAAAATTAGTGGTGTTTCTCCCCTGTGTCTCTCAGTTGCGTTTTACATTAAGTGTACTAATGAAATAAGCGCTCTTTTGTGTAATTCTTGAAATGACCCAGATCTCCAGTACGTGTCCGAGCAGGCACCCCAGTGGTTTGCCTAAATGGAAGGACAGCCAGTGGGCATTAGTTGTTTGACGGGGTGCACAGCCCTCCTTAAATTGCAGCTCAGTCGAAAAGTTTAGTTCCAGCAGCCGTAGCTTCTGCAGTGGAAACCCCTTGAGTATCTGGGAGATACTGAAAACAGGCTTTCTGTGGGTGTTTTTGTAGTGCCAGGGGGAAGTTGCAGGAACCATTTCCTTGGCAGCAATACTGGCCTGAGCTATCCTGTGATACCTGAGATATCCCGTGATCTCCCTGGCACAGGTTGCCCCATGCCTGGGAGCGTTCAAGGCCAGATTGGATGAGATTGGAGCAACCTGGTCTGGTGGAAGGTGTCCCTGCCCATGGCAGAGGGTTCGAATGAGATGAGCTTTAAGGTCCCCTCCAACCTAGGCCATTCTATGATTCTGTGAAACAGGCAGATCACAGGAATAATTGAGGCAAATCCCTCCCTGCTCCAGGAGAGGTTGGAGGTCTTTGTGGTTGTTTCAGGTGTGATTAATACACAGAAGTGCTTCAGGAAGCAAAGTGAGTTGAATATGGATTTTTTGCTTTCCCTTCTGAAAAACTCCTGGCATTCTTGATACAGCTCTCAAGCTAGTGAAGTAATGACCCTTTTGTTTCCATAGGTAACATTGTTGGCAACCTGGGACACTCCTTTTTCAGCCAGAGCTTCCTTGGAAGCAAAGAACATGGAGGCTTCTTGTACGTTGCAGCAACGTATCAGTCCCTGCAGGACCTGGTGCTCCCAACCCCACCGTACCTGTTTGGCATCCTCATCCAGAAATGGGAGACTCCCTGGGCTAAAGTGTTCCCCATCCGGCTGATGCTGAGACTCGGAGCTGAGTACAGGCGTAAGTACCAGGCACTGAGCTGCAATAACTTCTGCAACTTTGTCCACCAGGATGGGCCAAAAATTGGATGTCTTGCCTATCTGCAGTTTTAATTGGTAGTTGTCATAAATCTGAATTACCATGAAAATGATCTGTTGTTAATTTTCCCCAGAACTTTTTCCTGGAACATTTCAACAAAATAAGTTTTAGAATGTTTTTTACAGGGATTTGTAATTTTAACTTTTGAAGTTTCAGGAACAGTGTGGATTTTTCGCAAAATACCTACATTGCTGGAGAGCAAAAAGAAAATCCTAAAATTGGCCTTCTGAGGATGAGGACTGTAGGTCAAACTTGTCCAAAGAAACATTCATGTTAAAGATGTGTAGGGTTTTTTGTGTATCCATGAGAGTTTTTTTAGTAGTGCATTTATTCCCATCAATATTTAGAAAAACAAACAGACTGCTCATGTTTTGGATGTGACATCTGTTTTTTATCGCAGAACGAAATGTTTTCATAGTGACAAACAGAAGTACCTGCTCTGACACATTGTGAAGCCAGGCTTTGCATCATTTCCATAGCTGTGCTTTGGATTTAGGCACATTCATATTGCTGGGGCAGTTGTGATGACTGCAGGTCACTTCCTCAGTCTCTTCCTGGAAGGTGTTGCGTTTGTGTCCAGGATTTCCTGGGTTTCCTTCCATCCTGTTTTCTGGTGGAACTGTCAGATTTCAGCCATTTGTGCAGCCCCGCTGGCTCTGCAGCAGATCAGATCAGCTCAGGAGTCCCTCTGGGCTGCTGGATTTGCAGAAAACATCTGCTGAGCATCCGCAGATCAGCCGTACAGCTCAGGCTCAGGGAATTCGGGGCATCTGGGATGTAGCTGAGCTGCTGTTCACAGACACGGGAAATTCAGCCCTTGTCGGTGCCTCAGGGCACTGAGCACGAGTTGGTCACTGTGTGGGGGCTGTGGTGCTTTCAGACACTGCATCAGTGTGCAGAGGCTGGAGCTGATTTCCATCAGGAAATCCTCACGATGTTACTCAAACCTGCTGAGCTCTTTGCATTCCCTTCTGACCACACTGGGAGCGGTGGAGATGTGTGGCATTTGGGGAAATCAGATTGAGTGTTTGCCTGAGGACAGTTTAGGAACCTTCCTTCAAACATGTGTTTAGGAAGCCTTGGCACTGTGTATCACTGCATGAGTCACGATCCAAGCATTGTGATGGCTCCTGCTGCAATGTAGCATCAGGCAGCCAGATCCATACGCTGCCCTCGGAATTGCATCACAGATGTTTTACAGGTATGGCCAAGTCAGCCACGGAATGCAGGCATTTCACATTGCTCACATACCATAAATGGCCTTTTAATTGTTTTTGACTTAGCCCTGTAGAGCTTGCCACCTTATGAAATAATGAAAGCAGCAAATGAAATAATCTGGATTATCACTTGAATGTCACACCTGTCAGCCACAGAACTGCAAGGCTTATGATGCTGTAGTGGAGGGCAGCAGGGGGGGTGTACAAAAAAAGGAAGAAGCCATTTCCAAGGAGTAGTCTCAGAAAAGCATTTAGAAAGGCCATCTTTGCCATCAGGGTCCAGATCATGAGGTTCAGTCCTGCAGTGTGGCACTTGTCAGCTTTCCACATAATTATTCTTGTTTCTGGGACCATGACACACGTGGAAGATTATAGTCTTAAACCCTTCTGCCCTTTTGCTTTTTAAATTCTAGACTTTCCAGTCTCTTCTTTAGCTGCTGCTCCCCACATTCAGCTGAGGAGGTGGCATTTTGAGTCTCGTTTGCAGGATCTGGGCATGTAAATTACAATCTGACCTGTTGTGTTTTGGTTTATTCCAGTTTATCCCTGCCCCCTTTTTAGTGTCAGATTCCGTAAGCCTTTGTTTGGAGAGACTGGACACACGATCATGAACCTCCTTGCAGTAAGTGCTGCCCTGGAATTCGCGTGTTCCGTCCGTGGGAGTTCCATCAGTGTGGGGAGAACTGAACTCCTGCACATGGCATCAGGTTTAGAAGATGGCCGGGGAGATAGTGGGGATTTGGATGAATTTACCTGCTGTGCTGATAGTGGGTGTGAGCTTTCATCAACACAGTGAATTGTAACCAGGTACCCAAATCAACAGCCCAAACCTGGCCACCGGAGGATGTTTGGATGTAGAAATAAGAGCATTATTTGCTCAGATTGCTTCCTCAGAAGTGCTGGGTCATCACAGTGTGCAGTCACAGCTCTCTGATTGCACAGTGCTTCTGCTGAAGGGAAGTTATTATCTCTTCCTACTTTGCAAATATTTTCAATATAGAAAATTCTCCTTGATGCATGACTTAATCTCACTGCTAGAAAAACTAATATCTCCATCCAGCAATGTTACAGAACACAGAGAGCAGGTTGTCTTATGTACAGTGATGATATTCAAGGCTGGAGAATATTGATTTTGATGTAAGAAAATGAGTGGAATGACTTACACTGACTTACAGTCAGGATTGTGGTTTTCATTTGTGTACTGCAATTACACAGGTTGTGGTGTCCCTGTCCCTCCCTGCCTTTCAGTCACTCATTACAGTTATTTGAATGGGTTAACTAATAGTCACCAGGGTAGTTATGAAACCTCCAGTGTTAATGATGATCATTGTGCCTAACTTAAAAACTTGTTTTAATTACCAGGACTTCAGAAATTACCAGTACACACTGCCTGTGGTCCAAGGTTTAGTGGTTGATATGGAAGTCAGAAAAACCAGCATCAAAATTCCTAGCAACAGATATAATGAGGTAATGCTTATATTTCATACATTTCTGTACAGTTTCTTTGTGGTTGGAGTACCTGAGATCTAAAGGAATTTTCATTTTATTCACCACCACCGGGGAAAACTGCCTCAAAAGCAAATAGTAAGTGCAGGATGCACAAAGCTTTTGGAAGTGAATAAGGGTGGCTGCACAGGAAGCACACAGTTTCATTCAGTATTAACTAAACTCATAAACTCTTTTCCTTCACGTTTTTGAACTGTTTACCTATAAAGTGTAATATGTTTGATTTGAGCACATAGATTGACAGGTTTTACACTCGAGGTAAACTAGGAATAAAAAATGCATTAGCTTTTCTCATCTACGCTGTGTCTTCCCACTCAAAGCATTTTGTAGTATTTGTTGGATTGCTTATTATTTTATGTAAAATTCCCCTCAACATCTAAATTCTATACTTGATTTCTGGTCTGAGAAAATCAGTCAGCATCTGTAGGAGTTAGTGCTGCTGAGAAAGCTGGGGGAGGAGGTATTTGAACAGTAATGAAAGAGAACAGTGGAGAAGGGGATTGATTTTGTGTTCTGTCTGAGAAGGGGGTAACTTGGTACTTTGAAACCAGTCAGAGCTGGGGAGAGAGCAAACCTCCCAGGCAAATGGTATTTACAAGAGTTCTTGTAAGATCAGAGCAAGAATGCAGCTTCATCTCAAGAGGGAATTCCCCCGCAAGAAACGTTTGAGTAAAATACGTGAGAATAAAGAAATTCATTGGAGAAAAAAAGAAAAAGTGTTCTTATGTGAAGTTTGAACAAGATGAAATTGATGAAGCCAGAAGATAAAGGGTCTGTTAAAAGGTGTTTTAATTTTTGATGCAGTTGTGAGAGAATGGAAGAGGTCGGGGAGGTTTGTGTGAATTCAGTCGGGATTGGCACAGCCTGCAGTTCAGTGCCAGCCCTGCCTGGCCTTGCAAGGTGTCAACTCCACTCGTGTCACACATGGACTGAGCAGGGCTGGGAGGGACTCGCTGTGTCAGGGAACCTAATAGCAAAACCTCTGCCTTGTGCTTGGGTTCTCTTGCCAGTGTCAAGCAAGGATTCCACTTTTTAAATTGAGGAAGTGTTATTTATTTAACATTATTGCTTGTGATCCAGTTGAAAGGTTGAATTAGTAGAAATTTTTCATCTGAGTTAAAATTAATTAAACCACAAGACATTTCCTTTTTTCCCCATGTAAAGCAGTATTTAATTAGAAAAGACTGTCACTCAAACTATCTCAAAAGTTAAAAACTCATTTAAAATCTCATGCATGGATTAAATGTGGAGAATTCAGCATATAATTAACAAATTACACATTAATATGTAGTTTTCCATTAAATACATATTTTTGTCTTCAAATTAGTTAAATTTTCTACAACTTACAGTGATCCTTAGTTGCATGTTTAGTAATTTCTTAATCAGTTGCCTTCTAATGAAGCACAGTGTGCTGAGCTCCACAAAAATGGCTGTTCTGGAGCTAAAATCTTCTTTCTGGAGCATGACATGATAAACTGGATAATGAAATACACTGTTGTCTGGTGCAAAATTGTAATTAAGTTTCCTCCCCAAACATTACACCTGTGCACATTTGTCAGTAGTGAGCATCAGCTAATGTTCCTGACACTGTAATTAAGGTTTTGTGTTGGACTGAGAGAGACAGATGTGTTGTGTGTAGCCTGAATGCTTATCAGCTCCAGGAAGGAGAGGGTGGGAGTTAGAGTGCTGCTAGGAGATGTCAAATAATTCTGCATTTTCCTTCTCACCAAGGTTTTCACTGTGGGGGAATTTTGTGTAATTTGACTTGTTTTCTTTTAAGCAAACATGTCATTTTCAGGTTTGAAACAAATTCCAGAGCTAGATGACTCCCTCAGTTTTCTTTTGGATCAAAAATCACATAGTGGAGAGAAGGAAAGGAACTATATAATGTACAAAGAGTGTTTTGCCAAGGCGTGTGACTTGGTGTATGTCAGATGATAAGCAGCAAAACTGAAGGGCACAAGTATCACAAATGTTACTGGATGTTTTCTAGAGGCCTTCTTTGTAGAGAATTAAAATTCTTTCTGGATATCTATGATTTGGATCTTTTAGAAAAGTGTTTTAATTGGGAACATTAATTCCAGTTTGACCAGTTCTTTCAGAAAGACACTGAAACTTTGGTGTCTGGTCCTGGCAGAACAGGATGAAATGGCCCCAGTCTGAGTGCCCAGGTGGCATTTATGACTTATGTCCTAAGCAACTGGAGTTGTGTAAACAAGCCAGGTATATCCTCACAGGGTTTTCCTAATGTTTTTTTCTGTGTATTTTTAAAAACAGGTAGAGATAACAGCTTTTGCAACTTACATAGCTCAGCTATCCCTTACATCATTTATCTTAATGGCACAAAAGGTGGCACTTTAAAGAATCCAGGCAGCAAAAGACCTGAACCCTCTTCTCAAAAGCAGTTTGTCGTTCCTAGTGCTGAAACCTGACGTGGGACAGGAGCACTGTTGGGAAGCTTGCTCTGTCCAATTAAACATCTCCAAGAACCACGTGTTTCTGGAAGTGCTTGCTGAACTGGCTGGGAATGCTAACCCTTTGTGTTTGCAGATGATGAAAGCCATGAACAAGTCCAACGAGCACGTGCTGGCGGGGGGCGCCTGCTTCAACGAGAAGGCCGACTCACACCTCGTGTGTGTGCAGAACGACGATGGGAACTACCAGACACAGGCCATCAGCATCCACAACCAGCCCAGGAAGGGTGAGAGGGGCTCAGCTCTGTGTGGGTGCTGCTGTCGCAGCCCTGTGGGGCTTTGGGAATCAGTCACAGCTGGATTTGGCTGCCTTTCACCGAGGTTCTGTCAGAGAAAATCATTCTGAGCGCTGGCGTTACTGCTGGGCAGCTCTGTGAGCTGGACCTGCAACGTGAGGAGTAGTAACATGTTGCCTCATCTGCCCTTCACCCCTTGGTGCCTTATTCCCCTTGCAGAACCCGTAAGCTGAGGTGTCAAGGGCACACTGGTTTTTGCAGCCTGTGTGCAGCCCACATCACACTTCTGTGGGTCAGTGGTGCTGTTCTGACTTTGCCTGAGGTGTGTTTCAGCAACTTCAGAGATGAAGCAAACAGAAAAAGCACAGAGCAGTTGTTCCCTTGCCCCCGTGGCAATGCTGCTGGCACACGACAGCTCAGGACTTGCAGTGCTCCAGAGGTCACAGTGGCTTAGGCAACACCTCTCCATTAATAATGAGCTGGCTTTGGCATTACTGGAGGTGCAGGTGAGGTTGTGGTTGCCTGTGCCTGACCTACACTATGTGAAAGGAAGATCAGATTTAGTATGAGAGAAAGGCAAATAGGAATAACCAACAACAGCAGCAGCATTTTAATAATGCAGCTTCAGGAAACTTCTCATGTTCACCTTAATTAGACCATCTGATTTCCAGGCTATATTTTTGTTACAGTAGGCTGAAAGGCTGCAGCAGCAGTGTGCTGAGAATTTAAATGTGGGTTTGGGGAACATTTCTGGCAAAGAAATTTATACAATCTCCAAATGAGAACAAGACAGAGGCTGACACTGGTGTTTTGCAAGTATCCCCAGTCATCCCAGTGAGTGCACTGGCATGGGATGTCACTCAGGACTGACAGTCTCGTCTGACTTCTGCTAACTTCACATATGGGACAAGAAGAGGGATTCCCAGCAGGAATTTCATGACGTTTAGTAGTCATTTAAGATCATTTTACTTTGTCAGATGGCTCTGAGCTGTGGCCTTGCCAGTGGGTTGGCGTTACAGTGCAATCCATGAACAGCTCACTCACAATCTTTGCCAGCTGTGTGGGAACACTTAGAAATTAATTATGTACTTGGTTATCCAAAATTAGTAATTCTTAAACTTAGAGGTGATGAAATAGGAGCATTCATTAAGCTTGACAAAAGCTGTTGTCCAGTTTAGAAATTAACTGGGTGATTTGTCTTTGCATATCCAAGCTCATGATGTGCAGTACAGTCACTAGAATTCCAAGCAGCATTTGTTCTGATTTAGGTTAATCACGTCCCTGGCTGATAGAGCTGTGATACCTGATTCTTGTGTATTGCTTTACAAAAGCCTCCCTAAACCTTTCCTGTTGTTGTTGTTGCAGTGACTGGTGCCAGCTTCTTTGTGTTCAGTGGAGCTTTGAAATCCTCTTCAGGCTACCTTGCCAAATCCAGTATAGTGGAAGGTAAGAACTGAACTGCTTCTTAAAACACACTGCTTTCCTCTTAGCACAGCTGAGCTCTGCAGCTAGCAGGGCTCTGCTCCTATGCCTTGGGATCATCCTGCTGCTTCAGCTTTATCCTACTTTTTAGCAAAAAACACCCCGTTTCCTCTAATGAGGAGGAACTTGTGCAGATGCTGTAAAACAGGGTCACAAGAAAATGAGGGTATGATAGGACATACCTGGCTTGGGAGCCTGTGGCTGGTTTACTGGTTTGGGTTGAATGAGGAGATCGTGAGCCTAAGAAACACAGAATGTGTAACCCACCAACCAGAAGAGGAAACACCGCTGAACTTCCCGTGCTGCCCACTGCTCTGCGGTGCGCAGGGTTATGAATGTGCATGGTTTATGTGCTGGTGTGTGGGCAGATGAGAACATGACAAGTTGAGATTGTTGAGCTGGTACCTCTCTGATGTGGTGTGTTGTCAGATCAGAGGAATAGAGGAGTAGCTGCTGATGGCATGCACTGGGCTGGGAGCTGTTAGTGCCTGTTACTGAGCTGCACAGCTGTGCAGTCACCTCCCTGCAGCTGGGACAGTACAGACAGGAGTGGGTTAGGAGTGCTCTGTACGGCTTGTGGTGAGGGATGGGAGATGCCCACACATCAGGCAGTTGGCACAGCCCCGTGGGGGAGCTGTGAGTGTGCAGACATGGCTGGGGGTCACCAGGGCTGACAGGCAGCCAGCCCTCTGCCAGGCACTGCGTGCAGGTCACTGTGCCATTTCCTGGGTCTGAACTGGGGGTTAGTGTGAGACAGAGGTACAGGTGGATTTGGTCTCTACATGAGGGAAGTGTTTCCCTCCTAAGTCATTTCTGCCCTAATTTGGACTGGAGACGTGTTTTAGTGGTGAACGTGGCTGTACTCGGTTAACGGTTGGACTCGGATGATTTTGGGGGTCTTTCTCAACCATAATAATTCCATGAATCCAGAGTTCTGTACCTGCTGCCACTGGCAGGCAAGCCCTGCCTTCTCAAACACTGTCACTGCTGGAGTGCTGCTTCCAGCGCCAACGGCGGCGACAGCGGAATGGAGGGGGGTCCCGTGGGGTTTCTGAGGGTGGCCTAGAGCAGGTGTCAAGTTTTGAGGCAAACTCCTGTGGCCATTGCTGTAGCTGAGTTCACCTGGGAGCTGCCCTTGCCCTGACTGTTGTTTCCCTAGTCAGCACTCAGCAGAGCTGTGTTTTGGGAAGATGAGAGTTCAGAAATGGTTTTACAGAGCGTTGCTGCCCATGATGCCTAAAAATGAACATTAAACCTTTGTGTTGCAAGCAGAGGAAGGATGTTTGGTTTTTTTCCTATGTAGGCTCTGTTTGGTGTGGCTTATCTTGGCTTATGAGGATTTCTTGGTTCCCCAGATGGAGTGATGGTCCAGATAACTGCTGAGAACATGGACTCTTTGAGGCAGGCCTTGAGAGAGATGAAAGACTTCACCATCACTTGTGGCAAAGTAGATGCTGAAGACCCTCAGGAACACGTTCATATTCAGTGGGTAGAAGATGACAAAAACTTTAGTAAGGGGTAAGTAGAAGAGCAATCACTTGACACTGGTGACTGATTCTGTTAAAATTTTAATTGACCTTACAAGGCACACGAGTCTTCAAATAAATAGCAATTAAAAGTCTGTGCCTCTCTTTTGAGTGATAAGATGCAATTAATTGTCATGAAAATGGAATTGACATACCGGAGCTTTGGGGCATCAATTTAGAAAATTGCCAATGCTATGGATTTTTTGCCATTGCCAATATCCAGTTATTGGAAACCACTAATCTGTCCAACACTCAGTGCTGAATCCTGCACACTGCTCTCTTGGTGCTTAGTTTGCATTAAGTAGAGCTGGAAATAAAATTGCTGAACATCAACAGTATCTTTGGACACTTGATACTTAAGCCAAAAGAAAGGTAGATTTGGCAGCTTAAGTATTTATGTCACTAAAGTGCTGTTGGGATGTATTTGATATTTAAGGACTCAGCACCTAGAAAGGGTATTTCTGTAGTTTCAGGCTCTCTAGGTCAGTCTTGGGTTCTGTAACCAAATCCTGGGCTGTGTAAGTTGTGTTTCAGGTATTGCTGGCCTACAGAGTTTACAAATGAACAGAAATCCAATCTGTATGAAACTCCTCTTTGCAGTGGTAGCACCTCAGGGCTCCCAGCTCTGGAGAGCACCTTTGTTGGAAATGAGCTCCTGGTTTGTGCACATGACCCCGTTCAGGGGCTGCCCTGATTCCAAGGTAGTTCTCTCCTGCCGTGGGCTCTGCCCAGCTCGTGTCTTCTGCTGTGTGGGAACTGACCCTTCTCCCTCCCTTTTGCAGCGTTGTGAGCCCTATTGATGGCAAATCCATGGAATCCATAACCAGCGTGAAGATATTCCACGGCTCAGAGTACAAGGCCAACGGGAAGGTCATTCGGTGGACAGAGGTGAGTCTGTCACACCCAACTGAAGAGCAGCACTGGGGCTGCAGCCTCAGCCTCCTCTGCCTTGGACCTGCTCACCCAACTCACCAAAATGAGAGCAGCAAATGCTCCAGAACAATGCTGTGTTGCCTTTCCTGCCTGCAAGGGCAGATACCATGCAGGATACAACATGATGCCCCTGCTGTTACCCCAGCCTGTGCTGCTCTGGCCCCCTCTGCTGACAGGGGTGTGGAACAGGGAGGGACAAGGAGAGCAGTTGGTGACTGCATTACACAAGGGAACAGCTGGTTTCATCTGCATTTGAGTTAAAAGCTGCCTTTTTACACGGAGACAAATCTTAATATAATTTTTTTTTTTAAAATGTTATTTCAAGCCACCTTCTCTGAAATGGTTCATGTTAAAATGAAAGTGCTGTGGCATCAATCACTTCAAAATGCTTGCACAGCTGATGTTACCTGTGACTCTGCCAGCACACAAATGCTGATGTCAGAAGATTTCTTTAAGTGTGTCACTCTGCAGCTTGCCACCTATGTGTCCTTTTTTTTCCCAGGTCAAGTGGGCTCAAAAGAGACAAGTTAAGTGGCAGCAACAGCTCAGATCTTCAGGCTTCTGCTAAAAATTAATTTTTCTGAAATTAACATGTTTAAAAGGAGTTTTTCGTTAAAACTTTGTGTAATATGTAGTGAATTTCCATAGTGAGGCTTTTGACCAGATCTCAGGGGACAGGACTATTTAAATCTTTCTTCTGAAGTTTTTTTTTATTTTTTCCTCCCTAAAGTGGCTTGTCTTCAGGGGCTTTTGCTGACCTTCCCTGAACAGCTGCTCTTCTTTAAGTCTTCATTTATAAAAGTTTAAATGGCATGTCAGTAACCCCCAATTTTCTAGAAAAGCCAAGAGTTACGTTTTGTGTTAACTCTTCCCTTCAGGTGTTTTTTCTTGAAAACGATGAGCAACACAACGGTCTGAGTGACCCAGCTGATCACAGCAGGCTGACTGAAAATGTGGCAAAGGCTTTCTGTCTGGCTCTGTGTCCTCATCTGAAACTGCTGAAAGAAGATGGAATGACTAAGCTGGGTCTGCGTGTCACACTGGACTCAGATCAAGTAAGTCTTCAATAGTTTTGGTTTAACTGGGGGCTTGTTCCCCAAAGAGGGAATACAGCACTTTAACCAGAATGTTGAGGTACCCATATCAGATGCTAATCAAGTGGTGCTGGCTGTTGTTTGGTGTTTTGGGACATCTGTTAGAGCTGGAAAGCCAGTGCCCAGTCTGAATTAGCACAGGCTTGACCCCCATATGGCACGAGCAGCACCTGCTCTGTGCGCACAGAAGGCTCTAAAGTGGCCTTTTCATCAGCAATTCAAGACAGGAGTGTATTAAACTTGCTCCTGTGTGAGCACAAACCACTGCTCACAAGGTGGCTGCTCCTAAAAGATCCCACTCTGCATTTGAGGCCAAGGAATGGACAGAAGGTCCCCTGGAGGGCCCCACAGCCACAGCTCGGAGCAGAGCTGAGTCCCACGGGACAGCTGGGCTGGGCTGGGAGCAGCTGGGCTTATTGTCACCCAGCTCCTAAACACTGCACAGCTTAAGCTGATAATGCTGAGTGCAGGTCCTGCTGCTCTCAGTGAGCTGCTCTGGCAAAGCAGTAGAAAAAAGAGGCTTCTTTTGCCCAGGCAGCCATAGGAAACAGAAGTGCAAAAACAAGTGGAAAAGCTGCTTTAGTGCCTGTGAGATCCAGTTCAAGCACCAGTTCCTCAGGCAGAGATCACAGCTCCTCTTCCCTCCCTGCCCACTGACTCACAGCCTCGTGTCCCTCTTAAAACCCGCTCTTACTTTGTATTTTTTAGGTTGGTTACCAAGCTGGGAGCAATGGACAGCCACTGCCCTCTCAATACATGAATGACCTGGACAGTGCCTTAGTGCCAGTGATTCATGGAGGGGCCTGTCAGTTGAGTGAGGGGCCAGTCATAATGGAGCTCATCTTTTATATTCTGGAAAACATCTCATAAGAGGACTTCATTTTCTGTTCAGACCTGTTCCAGCAGCAGTTGTATCTGAATCATTTGCACTTTAAAACTGGAAAATTAAGCTTTTGTTAACACTATTGGGGAAGGGGGGGAGGGGGGAGGGACAGTTGTTCCATAATTCTAAATCTTCTATGCATTGTCAACAACCAGAGGATCAGGGCAGCTTCTATACTACAACATGGCTATGCTATCCTTGCAGCTAATCCACTTCTGTTACTGTTTAGAAAAATGCTCATGTTTAAAGACTTACAGTCCTGTACTCTCAATGCTCAAAAGGGTGCAAAGATCACTGGGGCATAAATAAAAAGTGAAACTCCAACCTTGTAGTGTTTGTAGATGGCCATGTAAGAACCAACAGCCAAGCCCTCCATTCTGACCTCATCACAAACCTTTGTGGGTATTGCAGACACTGAACAGTAACGTTTACATTATTTTGACCAGATTATTGGTTAAAATACTTTTGGAGAAGCCCTTGAGAACTATGGAAAGATTTCCCAGCCATAACTCCCCTTGTCTGTGTCCAGAGGAGCAGAAGGACAGGCATCTCTCCCGAGGTTCTGTGACCTGCTGTTGTGTGCGTGGAATAGGCTGGTTTACTTTGTTCCTCTAGTTACCATAAAGTCCCTCACCTTGGCAGGTTTCTGTAATGTCCTAGAACAACTCTGCTCTTCTGTACCTTGTTTACAAATCTGTATGAAGCAGAGGATACATTAGCCCTAAAGTGCAGTTATCTCTTGTTCCTCCCCCCCAGTAGGTCCTGCTTTCTAAAGCCAAGCACCACCCAGGGCAGCCGTGTCCCCTCCCTGCTGTTCCCGGTAGTGTAACGCCCGTGTCACGTATCCAGCTTGCACCTCATCCTGCAGCCCCTGTCAGAGCTTACCTGTGTAACAGTGTAGAGTGGCTGTTCCTGCATGTTCTGCTGAAAAAGGCTTTGTGGCCAGCTCTGAACACCTGCACTTGGCCCAGTGCTCTTAGTCTCACCTGGGAGGGCTTTGGGAAGGAAAGCAGCTGATCATGTCTGCCAGGGCATTAAGAAGCTGGAATTGAGCATCAGCCAGAGGAAATGTGGTTCCATGTTCTTACTGTCTCCATGGAAAGCTGCTAACCAGGGGGAAGAGCTGTAAGCAGGAGAAGGGGTTTGGTTTGTTTAGCCATAGTCAAGCAAAGCAGCTCTTGTCAGTCCCTCCCAGGAAGAGGGGTGAAGGTTTCTCCTTCTGTCTACAGAGATAATTTATTTGCAGAGAGGTGCTAATTTATGGTGAACATTTATGGTATGTCAGACATTGCCTGGTCTCTCCTCACTGTCCCTTCTGGGGGAGGCAGCAGGGCCTGGTTTGGTTGTGCTGTGAGTGAGTAACACCAGCATCCTTTCCAAGGGAAAGGGGAGTGCAAGGCCCCTGGGAGACTGAGGCTCTAGTTTTTAAACAAATAAACACCATTGGCTGGGCAAGGGAAGAGGTAACTGCACACAGTGATGTGCACATAGGCCAGTGCCTGCACAGAGTGCATTTGGGAATAAATGGCTACTGCTTTTTTTAAAAAAAGCGAAGTTTGACAAATCCAATATTCCAAATTAGAGCTGGCACCACTCAGGCCTTGGAGAAGGCAGGCCAGGGAACTAGGGCCAACTCCACAAACAAAAGCTGGCCAGCAAGAGGTAGCCCACTCCCACACTTGAAAGGGTGTTCATCCAGGTGAAGCCTTACCTCTAGCATTTGGGAGAAGGTGGCTTAATGCAGCTCGTTTAATGGTTCCTGCTGAGCCAAGCCTAAGCTGTGACCCCCCCACTGCTCCTGCTGAGGTGTCTGTGCAGCCCAGCTGGGCTGAGGGCACTTGGATCCCCCTCTGCACGCTGGTCCTGCACTTTGGGACACACGGCACTACAAGGTGTAGGCACCATTCAGCACCTGGAAGAGAATTCCAGAAACTTGGAAATAATCTTCCTCCTAGAGCCTGCACTCCAGCTTTGCCGCAGCAGCAGCTTTCCAGTCACTTTAGTTGCATTGTTATGCTCAATAATGCAGTAAAAGAGGTGAAAAATGTTTATCTTCTCTTCCTTTGCCCCAGAAGTCTTTTAGGTTTGGATTATGTTTGTGCAAAACACTATCAACTGGTGACTGACATGTTTGCTTCAACCATAGCCTTTGAAATGACCTTAATTACCATGTTGTTAAGAAATGAGTACTTGTTTAGAAAAAAATTGTACTTTTAAAATTCAGTTAGTTAACACTGCAAAAAACTGCATATTATATTTTTATTTTCAACATGTAGTTTTGTATATTAAATTTATTGAAATTAAAAACTAAACACTGTATTGTCTTCATCTGCTCAGAAGGACAGAGGCAGCACTGCCTGCTGACCTGTCTGGACTCTGTCCTGTCTCCCAACCTGCCCTTCCAAACCCTCTGGGCAGGAGCACTTGGCTTCCGGCACAGGCACATCCTGCCCTGGGAGATCCCTGGTTTCTGTTCACTCACAGAAATGTAAAAACACAAACAGATTTAGTACCACTTTTTGTGTGCTGCTGATCAAAAGCATTCCTGAAAATAAGTCATGATCCAGTTTTCTACATGACAAAGAGTGACTATTTTCCCCATCACCTGGAAGAATTGTAAAAGCCTATTCTTGTAAAAATACAAGGAACATTTGGGAAGCAGCAGAGTTTAGTGTACTTTTTTTTTTCTTCTTTTTAAAATTAAAACCTCAACAAAACAAAGGATGAAGGCACAGTACTCTTCTGTGCTGAACAAGCAGTGCAGCAAGCACAGCAGACAACTGGTAGCCAGAACAAAAATGTGGGTCTGTAAACACCTGCTGCCAAGGAGCCCTGCAGCCTTTGGAACCTCAAGTGCCAAGGGCGTGCCCAGAGGAAGGACTCACACCCCTAAATTGCTGCCTGAGATCTCTCCTGTTTTAGGAAACAAAAAAAGACCTCAACCCAAACAGGCCTGGACAGGAGAGAACAGAAAAAGCAGTAGCAGACTGTTCACTGAACCACAGCAGCTGCTCGGACACTTAGAAAAAGGAATTCTGGTGAAGGTCTTACCTGTGACTTGACCAAAAAGCTCTTGCACTGCCTCAGGGAATTCTTAAGGGGCTAAACTTTTCCCACAGCACTCTGCATAGTTAATGTAACATTCGTCCTGGTGCTACATTAGTAGTCCCACATTAAGGCAACTCTGTCTATTTTGTGTAGACTGGTCCCAAGCCCTGCAGCAGCACTTCCCAGAGCCTCCCGTTTGCCTTGAGGGTATTAATAAGCACTATGGCTGTTACCAAAATAGACATTAGGTTCAGTAGTGCATTCTTTAACATCTTTGGTGCTTGCAGCTTAGCAGCATCTTCTACGTTCCTTCAGCCCACGGCTTCTGACATTCCAATAGATCTGGGGGGAAAAAACCACACAAAACCCATCAAAATTACTTGCTGCAGTATATAACAGATGGTCACAACTCAAGGTGACATTAGATGTAAAATGCTGACATGAAGGTTCTGGATGGTCAACTAGAAAAATCAATGGAGCAAAATTATTAAGCTCCAGTGATGGCAAGTGCTTCGGCTCAAGGCCAAGTTGTTACTTCAGGTAACACGTCCCTCAGCCTGACTGAGGCTCATGGGACCTTCCTGACCTCCTTGGCTGAGAGGAAACCACTAAAACAGTCCCTCTGATGCCCAAATTCAGACTCAAGCGCTGAAACAAGACCTCTCAACCTGTCCGATTCAACAGCATTTGGAAGCAAAGCTGTGGCAAACAGGTGATGTCACCCTGAAGCTGATGAATATCCACTTAACTGCCATTTAAAACCACAAAACAAAATGTGCTAAAGAAGAGGGAGCATGGAGGCTTTGAGAGATCAAACAAAGGAAGATGGATCACTTATCAATCTTATTTTCTAAGTATTATTCTAAGTAAAGGTGACACCAGAAGCTGTCCCTGGATTTCAAGTGATTGTGAAGCATCTTTGAGAGACAAACTAATCAGAGATTCTGTAACCTCATTTATGAAATTATGTCAACTCCCCACCACAAATACAAAGAGGAATGGTACTGAAGCCAGAGCAGTGTAATTAGGTCAATGTCAACAGGAGACATTATTCAAGCAGAGTTTATCTGTAGCCCTGTCAGGTCCTGCCCAGACAGGAACAGCGTTCGTACCTCACACAGAACTAATGCTCCAGGACCAGCCAGTTTTCTGTAACTGTTTGAAGGTCTTGACCACTGAGGGGTTCCCTGAGTCTCACTTTTACCTCCAGTTTCCCTCCAGTGGGCTTTCTGCCATCAAAAATCTGGAAGAACCACAAAAAGAAGAGCAGTTAGTGCACATATGAATTACAATATCAGAGTACAGAGCCTCAGACATCCTGGACTGTATCTGCCCATGATCCAAAGGTGACAGAGATCACCTGCAGGAATCAGCTGCAGTGTTGGGAGGGGTCACAGCCACGAGCTTCCTCAGATTATAAGTCAGCAGAGCACGTCTCCCCACATCCCAGGCAAGGTACCAAACTCATCTGATGCAAAACCGCCCACTGTACACACACAGTTATGCAAATATTCATTTCCCCTTTGTGTTCAAAGAACACACCTCGCCCCCAAAACATACCTCAATGATCTCTCTAACTTCACATTCTGATTCCAGCTTGTCCAGTTTCAAGTGTGCTGTCCCCACCTGCTTGTCACTCCTGAAAAAGGACCTGTTCCAAAGAAACCTTCCTTAAGCAAAGGGTAAGGATTGTCAGGACATTAAAGAGAAAACAAGCCCAGAGTTGTCACTATTTACTCCATCAGCACATCCAGGAGAGCTGAGCAGGACATGCTACAAACCTGGGGGCAAGAGGCAAACCCTTAACACACCAGATTACAAGGCACAAGATAAGGAAGCACTCATTTGTTAATTATTCTTGTGCAACCAAGTTAAAGATGACAGCAGTGAAGAACAACCAACTAACCCAGCGCTTGGAGTGGCAGCAGCTTCTGTCCCTGCACAGGGAGACAGGGATGACATGCCCAGCAGCCAGGAAAGGGCAATGCCCTGCTACAGGGCAGGGCAGTTTAATGGGACAGGCTGAAGGACTTCCCAAGGAAGGGAATCTCTCAGCAAAACAAACATTTCACAGGCACCTACTGCTTTTGGCAAAGTATTTTGTGGAAAGGTCACATGAATCATTCTGTTTCCTCTTGATAAATCAAAACATTTTTGACAAGTAGGAACATTTCAGCTATTGGTTTGATTCACCTTCATACTGGTAGTTTAACAGTCAAAAACTATCACTTCAGAATTTCCAATCTGCTGAGATTAAACACAAGCATTTTTGTCCTGCAAGGAAAACAATCGACTTCTCCCTGCTACAGTCACTTCTATTTAAGTTAAATCAGCCATAAATCATCTTTACCTTAACAGAGACAGGGGGTACAACCCTGATCCAGAAAAACTCCTCCAAAAGGCAACAGCAAAGACTACAACACCCTCGCTCCACAGAACTGTTCAGCTCAGATTTCTTTACCTACTCCCAAGCATTTCCCTGAATCAGTCTTCAAAAGGTCTGACAAACAAACTCTACAGAGTCTGGAGGCAGGAAAGACAACTGGCCATGCCATTTCTAGACAGGAAATCTGCCCAGAATTCAGAATGTTCCTTTTTTATCCACACTGTTTAAGAAAAAACCAGGCAAGCAAACCAGCATATAAAAAGCCCCCCACAGCCCCAAAACACCCACCCTGCTTCCTTTTCATCAAGAGATAGTAAGATATTATCAAGCAAGAACTGACAATTGCAATAAAATCTTCAAAAATTTTTATATGGAGCCTCATGATCACATCACTGGTGGCAACAGGAGATTGAGACTCTCCACTGATGAGAGCTGACTCACAAAATCATTTAGAGAAGTTCAGACTTCATTAGCTCACATGCTGAATACTTCCTTTACTTCACAAGCACCTTAAAATGAGGGATTACATAACTGTACTGCAGTGTGTGGGGCACTTTGCTCAAAACTTATAGGATCAGCAATTCTTGCTGAATTTTTTAAAGCATTTTTTCTTTTTAGAATTCAAGAAACAATGAAGACTGGTTCATCCCTGATCAGTTCCAGAGGGTTTAAAGTGAAGAATGAGAACTTGCTCTAGGCTATGGCTTCAGAAACAGCTCTGGGGAAATCTCCTTTTATCTTCAGAAGCTTTTAGGAGAGGCTCAAGGAGAGACTTTTCTTTTGGAAAAATACATTGCTGGGTTTTTACTTGAAAGTGTTGTTAAACTGAAGTTTAATATATATGACCTGAAACAAGTCTCCTTTGCTCACTGAGGAGATGGTCAAAGAGCTATCAGAGACCCCAGAGCTACAACATCTACAAAGGCCTTTCTGAAAGTATTCTTCATTTGTAGTCTTAGAGAAAGGCAGGGAGCAGAAAGTCCTTAGGAAAGAGCCTGGATCACTTCATCCTCGTCTTTCTCCCAAGGAGATGGTTGGGGAAAGGTGATTAAAAAAACATTTTAAACAAATGTAAACACTTCACAGCTCTGTGCAAAGGAGATCCTGAACAAAGAGAGTGGAGCAGTCAGGACTGACAGAAAAAAAGAGGAAGAAAATCAGCTTTTCTCTCTTCCATAGAGATGCAAAGGGAAGATCTGGAGTAAAACAATGGGACTTCAGCTCACAAATTAAAACAACTACAACTTAAGAGACATCTTGGAGAACCTACAGATGATTTCTGCAGGGCCCAGAAACAAAGAACAGCACAAAGAGCCACTGAGACAAAACCAGGTTATTCCAAAATCCCAGCCCAGTCATGGATCATAACCAACTCAGGGATTAGGGAATGCAGGCCACTCTTATTTTGAGTAACTCAATTATGAGCCTGGAAAAAGGATGATTTCCCTGAACTATCCATGGTTAACATCCATCTCATTGTCCTGCTCCCTGAGCTGAGGGTTAGACTGCCTCAACAGTCTAACAACAGCCTGAGGACAGTGCTGGGGAAACACTGCAAGATCCAATAAATGAAAGAATATAACTACAAAAACAGAACACTAGTTCTGCCATCAGCTGTCATCTGCTTTACTGCTGTTCATGTTTTGCTGCCACTTGTACGTCAGTGTTCTGTCACTTATCCCATGGAACATTTACATTTTCTAGTCCTGATGACTAAAACCAAACTGGGTAAGAATCAAAACAATTGGAAGTAAATCGTTGCCTTCTCCATCTCATCAATTCCTCTTAACACACTAATCCTCAACTCCTCTGTCAGTTATGAATCAGCTTCACTGAACTTGTGCCTTTTTTTCACCCTCACAGGGGAAGCTACAGAGCTCAGGCACGTTTTGACAGTTCCCAGACATGAGAACCAGCCAGCTCTTTATTGCCAGCTTAGAGACTGTGCTGCACAAAGTTCAGCTCCAACACTCTTTCCAGCTGCTCCTAGAGCAGCAGTGAGGGGGAAACAAACCGAGGACTTACCCTTTATGAAATACTTCGAATTTAATCCCTTTGGACCGAATCGCTCGGCGGAAGCCGCGGTGATTCCGGTTGATGTTCAGCTTGAACAGCTGGTTGTATTCTGCAGTTCAGAGAAAGAGAAATGAGAGAAAGCTGAGAATGTGCAGTGCTCTGTTATATGCACTGCCCAGACTCTGATCTCAGCTTGGCCTATCTGTGAGAGACATTCCACACCACATGAACTCCTCCTCAGGAGGCTCTTCCAGTCATTCCCAAGGTGTGCCCCTGTGCCACAGCTCACCTGGCACCCCCACGTTACAGCAAGTTACTGGAGAGCCAAAACTGGGAAATTTAGGTCTTTCAGCAAGTAAACAGAGTGTCTGTGGCTAAAAAAAAAAAGGTACCAAATAATAAGGAAGAAGAATAGTAAGGTTGGAATGACTGGGAAGGGGTGCTTTGATAATGTAATTAATACTGTTTCATCACCAGATTCATTAATGAGTGTGGCAAGAACTGTGCCACCTTTTGATCAGAAAGGTTCACAGGATTGTACAACTAATGCTCCAAGACTTATCTGCTACCCAGGAACAACAATCTGTGCCTGCCAGCCTGGAAACCCCAAACCCCAAACACCACCACGGGGCTGCTCAGCCAGTGCAGAGCAAGTTCCTGGAAGCTCTCAGTGTCAGAGCTTCAGGACTTCTAATCTTAGCAGAAAATATATGCAAATTCAAAGGATATGTATCTACTTATGTATCTCTTTTGAGATAAAATCATAACTAGTAATTTGGATAGTGAATTCAAAGTTGTTCTGATACTAAATGGCTGCTCACTGCAAGAATTGGAAAAAAATAATAGAGCAGTAAAACCAACTCAAGAGTGCAAGAGGATTAATTCTAAAAGGCATGATGAGTCTGACACCTGTGCTCCATGGCAAGGCACATTGTCTTAAAAAAAAAAAAATCATCTCTTTCTGCAATCGTGCTTTGTCAGGTTTAGAAACATCAACCAATCAGCCAAAATCATCACAGAATTGGCAATCTCACAGGACACCAAATCTGACTGAAAAATATCTGATCCATGGAGATATTAAAATTAATCATTTAACTTATTTCATAAAGAAAATTTATTTATCTGGCCCATCTGCCAGCAGCGTTGACAGCAACAGCTGGAGCACGACTGGTAACTCCATGATTTCACTAATCCAGGTCACAATAACCACCACCAATGTTGGGATGAGGGTGAAAAAATTGCCAGTGCAGCTGGACTTCACCCTTCAACAAACCCTTTATAAGAAAGAAGAACACAGGTGGTGGGGGGCCACCTGGGCTGAGTCACAGGATGAGACCAGCCTGTACTCTCCAGGAGTTCTTAAGGTGCAATGTTTTTCCCACTGTTCCAAAAAAAAGTACTCACCTGGAGAATTGTTATTGTTAATTACAGGTGTTTTACTCTTTTGAGGTTGTTCCTATTAAAAAAAGAGACACACATTACATAAATCCATCAGTTATTGTTTTAAAATGCAGAGCAGTGACCATTTTTATTATCAGCTCTACTTTATACCTATACAAGAAACATGAAGTTTTAGGGGGTTGTCTGAATGATAAGAAGAGTCATGGTACATTCAAGACTAAAATACTTGGATTTCATTGTGGTAACTTAAAGAATAAGCCAAAACATTACATTAGATATAAGAGCCCCAGATAAGTTAAATGGTCACAGTCCATTCAGTGCAATCCCCATGAAGTCCCTGAGTGTGGCTGTTAAACTCCATGACAAACTGTGCACGTTCCACAGCGCTGTAATTCTGTTCCTCCTGCATTACCTGGAATAATAAGCTACAAGGAATTCATCACAAATCATTCAGGGAATTGCCCTACTATTATTTTGCCTGACAATCAATCTGCCACCAAAATGAATTAACTTTTAACCTTAAGCAGAGTACAAACTAAATCTCTGGGGAATGAACAAGGACAATGTGACCTAATTATTGCAGCTACTTTGCAAAACTGATTTCAGCAATGAAGGAGAAAGGTGGTATACTTGACTTTTGGCTAAGCAGCAGAGATCTGCTTTTCTTTAAACAAAGGAAAATAGATTAAAAGCAACTATGCTGATTCTAACTTATTTCACAGAAAATGATTCACACAGACCAATTCTGTTTCCAGCCACCCTGATGAGGTGAGTCCTTCATTAAGGCCTTGTGTAACTCAACCTGAAACACAAACCTGCTCTGACCATCACCAATTTCCCACAGGTAATTGAATATATTACAGTGGAACTTCTGCAAAATTTATTAGGAGGTAAAAGTCCAGGCTTTGCACTCTCCCAGGGCTCAGCATTAGTCCTGTAAGAGCAAGGTTTGGTTTTGCACTACACAGAAAGCAGCAAAGCCCCAGCATCTTTACTGACAGTAAGACTAGTCAGCCCCTCCTCAGGTGCCCTCCCATCTCTAAGGTTTGAGTATTTTTCAGACCAGAGACTGCTCTCAAAGGTGAAGGGAAGACACTGGGGAATTCCAAGGAAAGAAGTGATATATATGTGTATATGTATTTTTATATACATACACATACATACATGCACACATACACAAGCATCAATTAGTAAGGCCAAGAAACTTGTGTGGCCCAACTCACATTTATATTTGCTAATTAAATCACCAGGAGCCACATGCTTTTATTTGATGACAAAGACTAACCCTTTCAATCCATTTCTCTAATTAGAAGAGATGCCCCAAAGCAATGCCTTTAGAAGGCACTCAGAGGCAGATCACACCTGAGGTGGTCCCTCTCCCCTGTAACATCACCTGCAGAAACAGATTCAGTAGCTCTGTTCCTCAAAAAACCAAATCTGTTTTAAAGGTAATTCCAGGCAGGATGTCTAGGAGTGTCTTCCCTTTCCCTGGAGCCCCCACAAGCTCCTGCAGTGGCAAGGGTGAGGAACAGCAGAGCCAGGACACACTCACCGCGCTTGGGTACTGGAATTCAAACTTCACAAAGGCATCCAGATCTCTGGGGGACACACCTGAGGGAGACAAAGCCAACCCAAACAGCCAATACAGGGATTGCCATTGCATCTGGAATGTTGAGCAGGATTTTCAAGAGCACATAACTGACTTTCAGCAGGACTCATGTCCTGTCTCATGGCAACTGAAAAACCCACCCATCAAACCCAAATCCGTAGAAAGCTGGTATCCAAAGGAAAACACCTGCTTTTCTTTATGCTGCTGGTAAGTCCTCAGACAGTCTAGCACAGAGAGTTTACAAGCTCCCAGGAACAAGGACTAAAGGCAGTAACATTGGCAGGATCCTGTCTATTGACAGGTCAAAACACATCAAGTTGGTGCAATCTTAAGGCAGGCACTCATAACAAAGTAGGAGACAAACTATGACCAAGTTATGCGTGAACCCAGGACAATTTAAAGTTTTCCCTCCGTCCAGATGGAACCCAGATTCTCTTTATTCACCTGCCTGCTTTTTAAAATACTGTTTAAAGTTTTTTGGAGGGGCTTGAGCGCAAAATCTGGTTATTTTGTCTTAATGAGTGTTGGCTACAAAGGTTTTGATTCCTAAAGGGTCTTCAAGATAGAGAAATCTCATTCCCCACTACTTTCCTCACCTACTCAGAGGAAGGAGCCCCCTGCCCTTTCAAGTACACACCTGGAGGAGCTGGTAGGTTTATCCCCCTGACAATAAGAAGGTGCATTTCTGTGCTGTTGAGCTCAGAAAATATCCTGTGAATAAATAAAAAAAAGCATGATCATCCCATAGCCACCACCAACTAGGATGCCACAGATATTTGGCAGACCTTTATCAACAGTGCACTTCTACAGAAATCACCTTCATAAAATACAGCAGAGCAAGAAAAGAACACAGAGATAAAATATATCTCAGGCATGCCAGGAACAAAGCCCAAAAGGGAACAAGTTTGAGGGAGAAATACAGAGGATGCAGGAGTGGCTGAAGTAACAGAAAGTAAGAGATGAAGCTGGAGGTGTTTTGAAAACAAGCCACAAGAGAAGTTAGAGAACAACTTCTTTGTATTTAAAGCGTTGAGAGTATCCTTTCCTACCCTGGGTGCCACCTGAGTTTACTGAAGCCCACAATTCCCTAAACAAGAGTGAAAGACCAGAAAAGTCATTCCAGCCTGCCTGAGAAATCCTTTTGGTTTTCCACACCTTATCATTTTAAAGGTTCTTTCCTCAAAGTGATGGCTTGGAGGATCCATTCCTTGTGCTCGTGCAAGCTGGAGGATCTCCAAGTCCTTTTTACAGCCTTGTGCCAGTTTCTCAAACCTATAGAAAGGAAAAAAAAGAAAAAAACCCAAACAATATAAAAGCTACACCCACACTGGGACATGGAACAGCATTCTGCCAGATACAGGCCCCAAAATAATCCCAGACCAGAGCTCGGAGAGTAACCTGGAGGTGCAGGAGTCACAGTCAGTACCCTTTCACAAGAGGAGAAGCTTTCCAACCCAAGCCCCAGCATCCTTAGGGGTCAGGCAGACTCAAGTCTGAAATGACACTGTGGGATGACTAAAAGCAGGCACTGGGTCTTACCGAGTTGTTTCTGCTACATTTCCCAGATGCATGAATTGCTTGGAATACTGCAAACACCTCTGAAACACAAACAGAATCAAACACAGACGCAGTCACTGAGCCTCACACAGATTCATGACAACCTAATTTAAGAAAAGCCAAGTTTTCCCAAGTCACTCAAAAACATCCACCACCCCATCCTTCAATCCCAAAGCTGAGCACAGCAGTTCTTTGAGCTGTTCTCCCTATTACTTTTTAATCATTTGATTTGTAGATACGACACTCACCCAAGGACTAGTCTTAATCATTCAAAAAACTATTTTCAAACTTGAGTGCTCATATTTAACATTCAGAATTTGATAGTCCCAAGCCTTCAAACACACCCTCAGGCTTCAAATAATAAGAGAATCCAAGTCTGAAAATTCTCCTTTCTAGGACACACAAAATCATAAGTATTTTAAAAGAAAAACAAAAGACCTCACAGAAACAACGTGAGATTATAATTATTAATAAACTCCAGAGAAATGTACAAAAGAAACCCCTAAACATTTATAAAAAAAGATCAAGTGGTCACCTCATGTTGGTCCTTCAGCAATTTTACAAGCTGTGCATATACTTCATCTGCTTTTTGAGACAGTCTGACATCTTCATGGTGCACGAAGATAAAATCACCCTCATCATCTGTAGGGGGTGATGGCAGCTGCAACACAAAAACAACGCATTTCAGAGCTCTTACAGGGAAAAGTAAGCACTTACATGTCCAAGAATATGAAAAAAAGGCAGAACATTACCAGTGCCACTAACCTTGGAAATGTCCACAGGTTTGCCACGTTTGGCTTGCTCAATCTTTAGGTCGAGGCCCTTCGCTGTTCTGAGATATGTTTTTGCCTGTTCCAGGTTATTTTCCCTCTTTGCTTTGATGGCTGCCTTTAGGTATTGCTTCTTCCTGTTCTCCAAGAATTCCAGCTGTTCCCTGACTGAAAAACAGTTGTATAGAAACCCTCACTCATCTGACACTGGCAATGCCCCTGAAACAGGTTTCCCATGTTCAGTCTGTAGTCAGGAAAAGTACAGTTAAAGTACAGATATCAAATAAGGACATTTCCTTATTGCACTCTATTGTTTCTTGGACACTTTCAATTTCAAGCATTAAAAAAAAAAACAAACTTCCTTCACTCACAGCAAGGATCATCAAAAACCTCATATGACTTCACAAGTGTCACAAGTGTAATTACAGCCCCTAATGTGCAGGCAGGAGACAGACTCCAGCTGATTGGTCCAAAGCAGCAACTGAGTTCAAACTCTCAGCTTGCCATGGTAACTTCTAAAATACAGCAATTATTTTAAGCATCCTCTGGACTCATTTCTTCTCTCTCCCCTGACCTGTCAGAAAATCTCAGATGAGCCAATGTGCAGGTACATTCAGACATACCACCTCTGCTTATTTGTAATTCCTTGCTCTCTTGGTTTCATATTAATTCCTGAGTCTCCTAATTCCTTCCCAAAACACTAAGGACAACCACAGAAGTGAGGCTGCTTTATCTTGTACCAGGTTGGTGCATCCTGCCTCTTCCTCATGGGAAAGGGAGCAGCAGGAGCTGATTACAGCTGTTCCCAAAGATACTCACGATGTATTCACCACTGCACTCTACCCATGGTTACACCAGCTGCACAACCCCTGCAAGAGGGGCCTGTCTCAGCAAATAAACACCCCAGTGCCCCTCACACCATGGTCACTGCTGGCAGATGATGACCAACCTACCCCCATCCTGGAAGAAGAGCCGGGAGCTGTCCTGCTGCTGGGAGCAGCTTGCTCAAGCAGCCAAACCCAAATTAATCAGAGAAGGAAGCTTGCCCAAACAGCCCTGAGACAACCCCCCTCCATGTGTTCTGTGAGGATGAGTCAGAGCAAAGGTATTTTCAAACAAAACCTGTGGAGAATGGACCTAGCAAAGCCACTAATACAATCAATCCCAGTTCCTGGACTTTCCTGGCATAGGCCTTAGGTGCAATTGCTCCGATCCATTCCCACACCTGCCCACACCCTGCACTTTCCAGGAAGAAAAATACAGGATTTTTACAGTGCATTTATTCGCTTTGTAATTCTGAGGGGACAAAGGTAACATGAGTGCACTTTGACTAGTGAAATACTCTTTTCAATAGCAATGTACTGACATTTTGTTGGGAAAATCATGTTGGTATGGCTCTGTACAGGGTCTTGGTGCATGTACTGGTCTTATTTTAGAATACTTGAAATACCCAGGATCAATTACTGTAACACCAGAGACCAGGTATTATCAATTCCTTCACTGCACAAGTCCAGGGCAATTCGCTCAGGAGATTAATACGTCAGTTAAAATTGCAAAACCCAGGAAACTCCTGAGGATTCACAGATTTTCAAAGCCAAAATGGACAACTACTACACTTTAGTGGTCTTTATAAAACAAGTAATGGAGTTTTCTAGAGAGAAGATTTATGAGCTAATCACAGTGGCACTGTAAAAAGCCTTTGCACTCTGCAGAAGAACCTGCATCAGCCAACTAGGTGGCTCTGCTTCATCCTGAGGGAATCAGCCAGGGAAGAACAGGATGGGATTACAGTCAAGGCATCAGCGAGAGCCTGAGCAGTGCCTGTGTGCCCAAATCCCACCGTGAGCTCGTGGCTGTGCCTTACTATCTGTACAATTAATCTTGTGCAGACAACTGCTCAGTGACCTCAGCAACAGGCAGACCAGAGACTGATGAAGCACTGCCAGTGTGAGATCCCTGGATGAAGCAGCAGGCAGAACGCACTGTGTGATGCAAGGAGCTCCACTGGATCAATGAATAATTCACACTAGCAGCCTGTCCCCTTTAATGAGAGTATATGCAGAGTTCTACCGTGAGCAAGTTAAACAGTATGAATTGATACGCTTGTTACATCAAAATTAATTAAAAACCCAATCACCCATATAATTACACATGCTGTCTCTGTGAAATAAAGCTGCATGGCTGGTCTGGATCTACCCTCCAGCAGACATACGTACTGGGGCTCCTGTCAGAGGAAATCTATGCCACACACTCACAGGCTCATATCTAGACTACAATGAAAAAGTCTTTACCAAGATATTAACTAAACTGGAGCAAACAACCTGCACGTGGATCACTGGGAATGGTGATCCCTTCACCTTACCAGCTGGAGGGAGATGATCCAGGGACTCTGCCTTGTCCAGGGTGGAGGGTGATGCAGCTCGTTTCAGGTGCTCAGGGGAGCTCTCCTCAGCTGCAGCAGACACTGGAAGGGGCTTCACAACCTGAGTGGGCTTCCCAGGCAGCTGGGCAGGCTTCTTGGCCACTGGGGCCTGGGGCAGAGGTTCATGCTGGCAAAACAAGGAGAATTGCACATTAAACACATAAAATCCATTCCAGAGCTGAGGACAGCACCTCAAGCATCAACAACCGTGGTTAACACTGTATCAGCCTTCTGGTATCCCTCTGAGGGGAGCATAGCATTCCAAAAGGAAATTTTAACTTCTGGAGGTAGTTGACCTAAGCAAGCATCAAAACTCCACCACAGACAGAATAAAACAAAGTTGAACAAGGCAGTGATTTTTAAAAAAGCAAATGCATGCAATAAAAAATCATCCAGGAACTCTCTCCATTAAAAGCTACTCCAGGTGAAAGCACAAACAACTGTCAACCAAATCTAGAGAGAGAAAGAAAATCAAACCAAAGTCTAAAAGGCTGATGCAGCCTGACAAAAACCAGCAAGTGTTGAACATCCTGGGGAGGAACATAGGAAGCTACTGGGATGCAGGATAAAAGTACAAATTTAAGTACTTTAGAACAATGTAAAGGGGTGGAACGGATCTGAAGTGTTTGCTTTGGAAATAAAACCCACATACAAGACAGCTATGGAAGAGCCAAACCCTGGACTCAGACTGAGGGTACTGTGTCCCCTACAATACAATGCAAACTGAAATTACTACTGAGATCCTGTACTCTTCAGAGTTTTGGGAAACATATTTCATCTTACTACTCTTGCCTGGAAATCAAATGGCCTCATGTCTGCCTGCCACAACAGACAGCATTTCAAAGTTTCACATATCCCACTAGGAAATCAATACTGACCTCCTCCTCTTCCTCGTTCTCCTCCACGTTTGCCAGTTTGCTGGCACTTTCCAGAACAGCGGCTATCGTGCTGCCACCATCTGTTGCAGCAACACCAGGAAGAGGAGGAAACCCTGGGTAGGAAAGGAATACAGAAGTAAAGAGTTGCATATGACCTACATTATGTCTTCCGTGTTTCCTGTTTTCTGTAAAACTATTTCTATCCAAACACCTATTATCTAATATATTTTGGAATTCAGTGTAACTAGACTGAGGTCAAGGCCACAAAGCCTTGCTAGAGAAAGTCTGAGTGGTGGGCTTAAAATCAGATCTCTCATAGAAACTCAGGCTTAAAGGGATAAGAGTAAAATGACGCAATAACAAAGCAGTTTTCCAAGCTTAGCAACTGGTAGCCGGCCAAGGAACCTCACAACCTCAAGACTTCAGTAGTAAAGATTGTCCCCAGAACCAGCAGAGAATTTAGTCTCATTTTTTCCCCCTCTCACTGCTGCCTCACCTGAGCAGATAAAGAGTTCAGCAGAAAATCAGTGCTATCCCCAAAGCAACAAACAATCCAGTGCTGACAGCCGGGTAACACTCAGCCTCTCCTGAAAAGCTACTGCAATGCAGAGGTTGCAAAGTAAGGCAGAATCAAAGTAGTTAAATGCAAAGTGTATGAAGAATAATTCTTTTCATTGTTTTATTATTCTTTTAAGGATGGGAGGAAGATAAACACTCACTTCCACATTACCAGTTAAGCATCAGCTTCAAACAAGAGACACCCAAAGCCCCTACAATGTCTTAAGATTTCTCTCATTTAATATGTAGCAGGTATTCTCTTTGCCAGTCTCATGAGAAGTGTTAAGAAATAATGACTAAACTGCTTCTAAACCTGGAGATGGCTGCTTTGGGGACAGCACAAGTCTGAAGTACTCAGGCAGGCAGAACACAGAACCCTGTGCTGCTGCCCCCTGTGACATTCAACCCATTACTCAGCAGCATTTCTGTCTCCAAGGAGGCCAGGGCTGGTACTTGTCACCACCTAGATGCAAGGAAAGGCACTGCCAGCCCAGGACAATTCACTTCTGGTTCAGTGGCTGCCTGAAGGTTGTCTCAGTGAATATCCTATGGACTCTAAATGATGGCTGAAAACATGCAGCTCATATGGAAGAAAATGGAGGAGTTTTCAGTGTTTCCAGAGGGGTAAATATGGAGCATGGATTACCTCGCTCTTACAGAAACTGGTGTTTACTAAAAAGGGATCATGTTGCAGAACAAGACATGCTAAATGGCCTTTCAGGGCCAGCTCTAAGGCAGGGAATCTTCAAAGCTGGCACTGCCACATTCCCACCACTGCAGTGCTGCCATTGTAACATTTGACAGTAACGAAAATGCCACAAGGTCCATGTCTGTTCTAACTTAAAAAATCCAGGCATGGCTTTGCAGGGCCAAGTGTATCTTGTAGAAAAACACATCAGGCACAACATAAAAGCAAAGATGCTTCCTAGGGGAGAAATGGTATCATTTGGCAATGATTTGGCAATGAAATGGCAAATCAAAGGCAGAACATTCACAGCTGAGCTCGCCCAAACTTTTACAGACACAGCACTCTTGTGTTCTAAAGAAGATAAACAGGACACAGTGTCTCAAGAAGCAGGCTCAGTTCCTGCCTCAGTGTGACCATGGGCACAATTTGTTTCATCTCTGTAGACTAGTTTTACCTGCTATCAAACAAACAGTCAATAGGCAGGAATATTCACCAGTGTCACTGTTTGGGAGCACATTAGTAAGCAGTTTCACAATACCATCAAGGCCACCCTACTTGTTGAGAAAAAGAAGGAACTGTTCCACAGGATGAGGAGGCAATATCTGCAAACCTCTTCTGAGCCCAGCAGGTATGCAAAAGTTTAGGTATTAGGGCATTTTATGTTCACACTTACCAGGAGGAACAGGTAGCTCAGAAAAATTCACCTTTCTCCCTGCCTTATGGGCTCTTATGGCATCCTGGTATTGCTGCAATCAGGAAGACATACAGTGGAGTTGACTATAAATTAGCAATCATTTGTATTTAACCAGCACAAACACTGCAAAAGACTCAGTATTTTGCTACAATATGTGCATTGTCTCTCTGTCTTCCTCCAAATGCTTTCCAGTTTCCCTACAGGACCTCTTTTCAAACAGTAGGACAATACACAAACTATTTCAGCCTTGAAAAAGTCTTCGGTAAGAGAACTAATTCAACTGGCTTTGCTGGACACAAAGAGCCACACTCTGGCTTTACCTTGGCAATCCTGTCGTGCATCCTGCCCTTCCGCTCATCCCCGCTCGCTTTGGCCTGTGCTGCTGCTGATTTGTACTTGTCCAGCCGCTGCTGCAGCGCCTCCAGCACTGTTTTTGGCTGCTGCAGGGAATCTTGGAATGAGACAGACAATGAAATGCTATATCATGAAGATTTCAAAACATACAAGCTGCCTTTTTACTCCCCTTCCTCACTTTCTGCAGCGAAGAAACCATTAATGGAAGTTTTATTATGAACACTATTGTTCTAAAGGAAGCTTATTAACTTTTACTTCCATTACTGATCCAGAATAAAAGTACAGATGGGACCAGCAGCAAACAATACTCAGGAACATTAGGGAGATTTACTCAATCCTGCTGCAGCTCAGTGGGACAGGGCAGACCTTAAAGTGCCTTCCCAGCTGTATTATTTCCATGACTTGCTATAAAAATCCAGAAGTCCCACCTGAAGCTTCTTGGGACTGAGGTTCAGCTGTTGCAAGATCCTGGGAACTTCCCACTCGAGGTGGTACCTTTTGCTTGGATGCATCTTGTACATTGCCTAAACTTTCAAGATCTGCAAAGCAAGGAAAGCGGGAAGTTTCACAGTGTGTTCCATATGCACGTGATACTCAGAAAACCATCAATTTGATCACATCAACTTCCTGAAAGCTTTTTGGCTTCAAAACAGTATCTCCATGGCTAGTTAAGTCTAAGGTTCCCACTATTCAGAGCAAATGCTTTATAACAGAAAATCTCCAGAGCTGATTTCATTTAGGTTAGGGCTGCTTGAGGGGGGAAAAAAAAAAGTAAAAACAGTTCAAGTATTCTAAGAATTCTCTCCCCAGAATATAACTTCTTATCTCGGCAGATGGAAAGAGAGAACAAGACTGCTAATTGACAAAAATATCCTACTAATAAAAGATGTGCTGGAAAAGGGAAGAAACTTAATACCACCAATTCAGAAACTCCGGTTCCTGGCATTGTATAAGAGTAGTTATTTTGGAAAACTAAATATCGTTCGATGCAAAAATCTTGCACTCTTAAGGCAAGATTATGTGCTCAGTGAAGTTTCTCTGTAATGCCATTTAATGATCAGCTTATAACTTTTGTCATGAATCTCATGATTTACTGAAATAACCTGTCATTTAGTTTGTTAGAATAAAACAATCTACTAAAGTAAATTGTTTAAAACACTGGGCTGCATAGACCAAGTATTAACTGTTGGAGATATCGTATCTATTTAAAAAAACCCAAACTCTCTCTTACTAGGAGTAAGGTATCTTTAATATTGGTAACTTGCTTAAAGAAATTAGACTTTACTGCACTGCAATCGCTTTATTAATTGCTCAATTTGGATGTGATGAACTCCTGTTTAAACACATAACACTATCAAATATTACAGTAAACTTTAGGAAAGTGCCATTATCCTTCTTTCCTTTCCACTTCAAATAGTGGCTATTATCTAAAGTTACAAAACCAGGAATATCAGACATCAATACTAACTTAAACTTGTAATTCACAGTGTAACTTCAGTAAGTCACAATACCTCATTTTCCCTCACTGGCCTTGATTAGAATGTGAATATGCAGAAAGCCTCAGATCTAAATGATCTTCAGTTCTTTTTATAGTTGTGCAATCAAATGCAGAATCATTCCGTTACAACACAGAGACCTCTGAAAAGGTTTCCTTAAGACAAGCCTTACCCTGAGGAGATGGAGGCATATTCTGGATGTCTATTGGCTGTCCACTGTCCAAAGCTTCCAAGACCACATTAAATTTCTAATGCACAAAAAAATCAAAACATAAGATTTATTCGCATATTTCCAAGACCTGCCAGCTGCCACTTAATGCCCGTGGGTACAGCAGAGAGGATGTTCAGCATTCAGGATTTCTTGTGTGCATACCTTGCCTGCCCTCATGTATTCCTTTGCTCTCTCCAGGTCCCCTTGCTGCTTGGCTTTCAGAGCTGCTAATTTGTACTCCTTCTGCCTCATGAGCAGCATTGCTCGTGTGCTGCTGCTCTGCAGACCTGTGAGGATGGAACAATGCTGAGACACACAGAGCAGCCCAGATGTGCACCCCTTGCTGTGCCCATCTATGTCAACCCACATCTGTCCTCTTTTGCCGTGAATCAGCCATTTTACAGACATCCTTCTTCCCCCAGTCAGACCTAACAGTTCCACTTTTCCAATTTAAAAAAAAAAAAGGAAAAAAACAAGGTCTTTCAGTCAATATCTCAAAACTATTCAAAGGTTCCTGCAGCACAAGAAAAGTTAAGGGTACTGATACCATGCATATAAGAGCTCTGCAAGAACAACGGATTCCACTGCCAGAAATTTAGCATTCCATGGAGAGCTCCAAGACATTCAGGAGGGAAGCTTCAAACACAAGCAGTGCTTTGCTACACAACACAAACACCAGGGAAGGTGTAGCATTAAAATAGTGTTGCAACTGCTTCTTCTCTCACGTCAACAGTACCTGTTTCCACAGCAGGATTAGTGGCAGCATGACCTTGTAGAGACTCTGATTCCAGCTGCTCCACTGCCTCAGGAGAGCTCTGCTGCTCACCATCTGGAGCACGCTCAGCTTTATCCTCTGGGGAATCTCCTGAATTCTCTGGCTCCACTCCTGTGGCTTGAGATATGTAAGAACTCTTTCCTGTTGCAACAGGAGGTGGCATTTCTTCCTCATTGATTTTTTTGCCTTTCTTCACTGCAGCCAGCATGCTTTCCAGTGTCTGGCAGAGATGGAACAACAACAGGCACTTCCATCAAACACACTACTTGCATAAGATCACTAAAACCAAAATTCGTTCCCTTCTATGTGATGGGATCTGTTACTCACACACTACAGATTGCTGCCCTTCAGCTGCCTGTTTTTCTGCAAGGCCAACTTCAGCACCAGGGAAAGGTATCCAGTTATATCAGAGCAAAAGGACTTGCCACCCAAACTACATTAATGCAAGTACTTCAATACCCAGAACTACTGATGTGACCCACCCAAGTTTATCACAGAAAGTCATCAAGGAAGCTGTTCATACCAACTGCAGAAGGATTTTATGTCTTTAAAACAAAATGAAACACACTGCTCTGACAGGTCACTGCCTATGTGGATTTAGGGAAGGAAACCCATTTAATGCAAGATAAAAAGCCATTAAATACTAACAAAGGAAATGGAGCTTTGGACAGTGACCCAGGGTAAGAAGATCTCCCCATCTGTAACTGGGGTTAACTGCTGCTCCTTTTTTGAAAACCCTTCCCCCACCCTAAATATCACCTTCCACAGTATTTTTATTTTTTTAATTTAATTTAAGGTTCAGACAAAAGATCACCATGCACCTGAAGGCAAAACAGAAGTTTTACTTTTTGCATGTCCACAGAAACTGAAATGGAAGCACAGAAAGACAACAACAACGAAATCCCATCAGTGCCAGAATCACTGCTATTTTTGGTCAGCCATGACATTGTTTGACCTATTAAGTAACTGTGGCAGAGATACTTTAAACTGACTGTGAGATTGGGGTTCAGATCAGTACAGCAACCCACACACATAGGGGATGACAGATTGACTGGAAACGGAATTAAACACTGAGCTTAAAGTTCATAGTTCCAAGAACTACGTACAAGAGAGAACTCTACACCATTTATTGGCATATCATTGTGCTAATTAAGGAACTCTGAGCTGTGAAGTGAGATCTAGTCTATTATCCTTAATTACACTGCTTAGGCACAGGGAAATTCCCTTCCCTGAAAAATAAAGGAAGTGGCAAACAGCACACTAAGCTTTATTACTGGACAAAATAGCTGCTTTGCCCATTCCTCTTGCTCTCTGAAAGGTCAGGTGGCTTCCTGTACATTCCTTTCAGAGCTGGCAGGCAGGGGACACATGGGGACATTTTTCTTGGGCATTTCCTCCTCTGGGTTTGGCCTCAGTTGTTCCCTTTGTAACACAAGACACTTGGCATCTAGTGAGCCGTGACATCCTTCTCTCAGAGCACAGCTCTGAGCTACAAAGCTTTGCTCAACAAGACAGAGCTGCTGCCTGAGGTGATGCAGGAGAGCAGAAGAAAGCAAACAGGGAAATCAAGGCCCTGCACAGCAGTAATCACCAAGCACCACAACTCACTGCAAGCACGCCACCTGCCTGAAACCAGGCAAGGCTGGGGAACTGCTCTGTGCTGCAGCTTTTAATTAACCGCCTGAATGAGAAATCCCATTCTATTCATTTTCAAGCACAGCCAAGACACTCGGGGAAAGGTATCCCTTCCCTTTGTCTCACAGAACTGAGCAGAAGGTTAGTACCTGAGGGAAGGCTACAGGGATGAACTGGAATGTACATGTCCTAGGAAAGCTCCTGAACTTCACTCTAAGGTAACACTGAACAGTCACCACAGGTCCAATCCAGATCCAGTTGGGTGGGTTTAAATCCAGCATGTACCACAAACCCTGCCTACAGCTACCTCTAGCCACACTCAACAGCAACAAAGCTGATGCACAAAAGGCAGCTGAAGTTATCCCTTATCTGTGTATTTGCTGTATCAGGCATGTAGTAAGAAACAACAAATGTTTTTAAAGTAACACAAGGCAACATGTTAAAATCTCTCTGCCCTTTCAACAAATTCACACCCCTGGAAAAGACCACAAATTCACACACCCGGAAAGGCTACGTTTCAGAGAACTGCCTTTGCCTCCCTCCCACTCACATACCTGGTGAAGCCAACTCACCTTCAGGCCTCTCTCATAGCGGCGGATTTTGGCCCCCTCACCCGACTCCCTGGCATTGGAAATCGCTGTCCTGTAGTCAGCAACTCTGCTCTCCAGGGTCTGCTGTAGCTCACTGGTAACAGCAGTAAGTGAGGAGGTCTCAGAAAAAACAATAAAACAAGTCAAGAAAACTTATTTCATCCAGCTACACAAGTTTTCCCACAGCGCTGAAATACAAACACTCCTGTTCTACATCCGCTCCCGAGAATCGGGCGCACAAGGAAGAAACAGCCCCTAAAACAGAGGAGCGTTTGTGCTGCACTAATGGGCCCTGGATCCACCTCTGGACTTTCCCTCAAAGGCATCACAGAGAAGAATGGGTGGAGACATCTGGAAAACTCAGTCACAGGGTAATTGGAGCCATGTGGTCAGTGAGTAGGTGAAGAGAACAGTAAAGTCTCTCAAACACACACAACAGAGGGTGTGAAGGGGTATTTTGGCACAAATCCTGATTTTTTTCTTTTCTTATTTTTAAAATACGCTAGTTTGCTCCCTTCTGGGCTTCAACCTGCTTCTACAACAAGAGCTCTTTTTCCTCCTCCTACAGCCTGGAATTAGTTCAGTGACAAAAGCAGCCTAAGCAAAGCTGTGAGTAGCTACTTACAAACTCTCCACAGCTACAGAGACCCTACAGATGGCTACTGATGTAATTGTTGCCATCAGCTCTACAGAAACTCTCTCCGTCCCTTTTACTAATGGGCCCAAAGTACAGGGGCACTAGAATCTGCAGCACGCAACAGAAACATGCAGTAATTGAATAAAGGATTTGACTGCATGAGGACTGACAGCATTGGTTTCCACAGAGAAGACAGCAATATAGTGCAGTTTTCCCTTCCTTGGAAGACAGAAGACCTGTCTAAGATCCCTGTTTGTGATCCTCATACCAGCGCGACAACAGTGATTCAGCAAAACTGTGAGGAACATGAAGCTCATTCCTACCTGTGACTGCAGCTCAGGTTGTTCATCCTCTGGTTCAGCTGGGGATGGCTCTGTTGCTATCAGTTCATCCTCACAGCTTCCTGTCTCACCTTCCTCCCCCAGAACTTCTTGCAATTCTGCCTAAAGTAAAAGTAAATGCCAACAAAAGGCTTTCCCTCAAAATTTTCTATGTTCTCAAAAGACAAAAATAAAAAACCTGAAGTTCCAAAATCTTTGGCTGGATCTTGAACCCAAGTGAAGAGTCTAAAGATCTTATATTCCAGCGTTTTTTTAAATTTAATTTTATTTTTTATTTTAAAATTAAGCTGGTTCCAGGTACCACTGAAAAGTCACACTGCAGCTCAGGATCACCACACAAATTTGTGGCTGGAGACTTGAAGCTGGAGAAGCTCAGAGAAGTACTTTTACAAAGATCATGCAATCCTAAATATGAAATTCCCCAAAAGCATCTACTAACAGCGGCAGTCTAAACAACTGCTTAACATTTTTCCCTAAATCCTGCCAATTAGATCACTCACTGAAATGACCAAGAATTCCTTGGGAGACATTCTCTCAGGCCAAGCACTGCTTGAAGCAGTAGCAAAATCGTGACAGCAATCACTTTAAGGAGAATGTCCCTGGCTGTATTTCACCCGCTGTCATGGAGTGGGATTCCTGCTGTTCTCACACTTCTCCAAGACCCTCACACATAAGAATGTTAGTTAGGAAACTCTCTTACTCTGGTGTGCAGGGGGTTGGATCCTGCAAAGACTTGTATCTAACACCAGGCTTTGGCAGTATTTTAGCTTCTCACCACAAAGTTAACAGACATTTTTGCAAAATGCAGTTCTGTTTAAAAAAAATACATATTAAAACTTATTGCTAACAGCGTTGTGCATACCAACAGGTCTGTATCTTTCTCCAAGTCTTCATCATCTGCATCTTCCTCCTCATCTTCATTCAGGTCCTTCATACACTCTGCAGCCATCTTTTCAATATGATCCATGGGCAGAGGAGCTGGAAAAGGAAAGCACAAGGAGCCATAAACAGTAAGTAACAGTTCCTGCAGTCACTGCATATAAATCCTAAAGGAGTCACTACCAGCTAAAGGGAGCAGTGACGTCCCCTCTTGTGTCCCCTTTATCAGACAAATTCATAGGTATGTGCAGTATATTCATGGATAAAGGTCAGACTGGGAAAGTGAACATCCAGGGAAAGCAATAGTAGTGTTTCTGAGAGTAACAGTCAAGGCAGGCAGTAAGACACTTGCACATTTTCTGCACTGCTGTCTCATGCCCATGAGATTTTGCCTTTTCCAAATCTTTCTTGGCTCCTTCATTTTGCAAGTTTGCTTCTGGTCTTCATCCTGAAAACTCTACTTAACTTCTCCTTGCTGAGTTCTCATCTCTGCTTCGTGCTGTGCCAACCACATCTTCCTAAACTATCAACTTCCCACACACACTCTCAAAGGTGAAGTTGTTTGCACACAAATCCCAGCTGTCCATGGAAATGCCTCTGATACAGTCATATGTCTGCACAGGGAAGTGACTCACCAGTGGCAGTGAAGGCTGCACAAAATATACATCTTCATGATAGAGCTTTACAGTCAATTTAAAGAGATCCCATTCACTGCCTGCATTTGCTGTATCACCTGAAAATTAACCCAGGTACAAAGCTGTTTCTGTTCAAATAATCTAATTTACCGTATCAGTGCTTCAGTACTCACATTAAACATGTTGCAGAGTTTTGCTAAGGGTCAAATATATGAGCAACTCGGAGAGCAGGTCACATCCAAAGGAACTGGCTGTACAGAAAACCCCATTAGAGGCAAAAAATCCAATCAAGCCTCCTCAGAGGGTTTGTTCAACTCTAATCCAGTGCACAAGTTGAGGTCACAATTTCAAACACACAAGTGGCTGCCCAGCCAGCATTTCTCAGTCACAGGGGGCAGGTATCTCTGTGCTGAAGATGATGTAACAGTACAGCTTTTGCTGCCTGCACGTTCAGGCTGGAGGAGGAGATCACTTCCCCACCCCCATCAGAGCTCTAGGATGTAAATCCAGGAGGGAATTACTGCACCTTGTGACAAGACAAGAACTGAGCACCAGTTCGTGTTGTACTGGATCCCTTTCTTCTGTCCTTTTCCAGAGAGGATCTGTTTCTCCCCTGTCCTCACTGTATCCCCTCCTTTTTCCTCTCCATCCTGCCCTCACCACTACAATGTACCAGCTCTCCTGAGTCCCCAGTGCCAGCTGTCCAGTTGTCCATCTTCCACAAGCTTCTAATCTATATGCTTCCAATGCTACCAGGAAAAGAGCAAATTATTCTGGAAAACCATTTTATGAGCCGTAACACATACATTTAGAAAGCACAGCAAACATTAATTTTGCACTATCTGAAGTTTCATTCTCCTCTTCAGAATAAAGAGACTGAAAAAACCACAGTAAGTGACATGATCAGGGCAAGAAAGAAGTCAGCATTTGAAAAACTGACAACAATTCAAGAGCTCCTCCTGATGCAGATTCACCCTCAAAACATGCATGTTTTAGCCAGGAGTAACCTGCGTCCAATGGCCAAAATTCTGCTATTGAGCTTTTTGTACAATTGTGCTTACTAGCTCCAAGAGTTAATCTGGAGAAGTGGAAATTATTTAGAATTTAGTTTTAGACAGAAACACCTCCTCTGTCTCACATCAACCACGGTGTTTACAGAGTCACTTTTTCTAAATATTTAAAAATCCTTCATTTCCCTGCTGCTCTGTGTGGCACTACAGGCAAATTACTGCAGAGCTGCAAATAAGGCTGTAGGTGCCCTACTCCTACTTCCCAGCACCTCACACAAGTGGAATCCAGGGTAGGTCCCATTTTCCTTGTCCCACCTCAAACCACTTGCTGCCACCCCTCCCTTGCAGCTCAAACAGGCAGGGAGCAACCGAGACTAAGGACCTGATTCAGCTGAAAGCCCAGCACAAGAAAAGTTTATTTTCACAGATCGGCTTCCTGAGCCAGCTCACCCATGTTTATCCACAAACACGGATCTGCTCAGAGGCAGAGCATGCTCACTAGTGTCCCTCTCAGCAGCAGCCTTGATTTACAGTAGATTCCAGCAATCCTGAAAAACACTGCATAGCTGCATGCAAACACTATCAGACAAAATTAACAAATCCTTAAAACATTAGGAATGGTAATGATCCATTCCAAGAGACACACTAACGTCCCGCACAACACAAGCTACAGCATTCTCCCAGCACAAGGTACAGGATTCTCCCAACAATTCCATCAGTCCCAGAATTTCCCTCTTAAAATGGGATTCAATTTTGGTTACAGACTCCAAGTAACTAAAAATATAATGCTCATTCAGTAAAGTCATTCTTTAAACAAAAGCAGAAGAACAACCAAATGACAAACAACCCACACTTCAACTTTGCCTTAGAAATCATCCAGCACCCACTATACCTTTTTAGGACTTCATATGCTAAACAAACATGTCTTAATTTAGTCACTAAATTGGACGGCCCTCAGAGATCTTTTTCCTATGGCTACAAGAGCATGAACAAAAAAAACCTCTTACCCTTTTTGTGGAGTAACAACTTAAACCTTTCAAAGCAAAGGAAACGGTAGTTACAATTTCAACTTCTACTAGTGACAAAAAAAATATTTTAGATAAACCTAAAGATTCTTTAGATAAATAATAACTTTGGATAAATTTATTAAAGGTAACTTTAATAAATTCTTCAGGTTGCCAAAAAATAAAATATTTTAACTTACTTTTCCCCTTTGGTTTTGATTTCCCTTCTTTTACTTTTGCTCCTGTGAGAGCAGCCAGCTCTGCTTCCAGGTCCCCATCATCCCCACCTTCCTCTGCTCCCAGCAGCATCTCCTCAGGATTGAACTCTACAAACAGCCCCAGCTGGAGCCAAGGGAAAAGAACAAGAAAGAAGAATAAAAAAACCCTGCAGTCAGAACAAAGATGACACCCAAAAACATTACAGTGCATGGATTATTTAGACATTTTCATGCATTCTGAATTCTGCTCTTTGTTTGTTTTTTTTTTTTACAGCCCATTATCATACCACTTCTGTAACCGAAACAGTGCACACCAGGCACTTACAACTGATGTAAAGTACATAAGTCTTAATAAGCCACAAATACTCTACACAAACTATGATTTCTTAAAAATCAAGCCTATTCAACAGTCTGGGTATAACAAGATAAAATAAAATGCTGTTTGTTTTACTGAGCCTCATAAAGCAGATACCATCAGGGAAGTTCAGGGCAGTGCCTGTGACAGCTAAGCTAAAAAATATTCACTCATTGTTCACACACAACAGGTCTGACATGTGGGCACTGCAGAGACTTCACCCTTATCTCTTGAAGAAGCTTTCTGTATACAGAACTGTTCTGTACTCCTTGTTAGCTCAGTTTCTAAATCACAAACACACGGGAAGCACATGCACACACAGGGAAACACAGAGCCTTTAAAGCCCAGCAATGCACCACCTGGCTGCACAGATCATCGGCTCAGGGATAACATCTCAGGGAGTATATTAATAACAGTAAACACAACCTGACAGCAGGGGTTAGCACTCAATTGCACAAACCATGCCACAGCACATCAGAGAAGCATCTTGATGTCCGAGTCTAAAAGGCATTCTGCTAAAATGTCAGTTTATCACAATTTTTATATTGCTGGTTAAGGTACTAAGTGCCCCAGGAAAAAACATTTTAGTTGAAGTATGCTAAGCTTTTTTATAAACATGAATTAACCGCCTTAAATTCACCCTATGAGGTAGGTGGAGCAGCTTTCCTCAGACTTTTCCAAAGCACAAGGCTTATTGATCCTCATAGGGCCAAGGAGGCAGCACTTGAGCTTCTCTCCAGCACAGCAAAAAAACATCGGTTGTCATTATTACAAGGGTTAACAACCTCCTCCTGTCTCAAGGATCTGAAGTGCTGCAAGAAGCTGAAGCTGCCTCAGTTTATAGACTACTATGTGCAGTAACTTTTTCTTCTAACCCTGCAGAAATTGAGGTGCTGGTGGCTACTGCCCTGAAATATTTTGTGTCCCTCCCTGAACTCTTATAATCCCAAAGGAGAACGTGAGGCATAGCTGAGAAACAGAGATTACAGCAACAGCACTCAAAATCATCAGCAATTTGTTTACTAGCCCCAGTCCTGCCCTTGCCATTCCATAAGGTACTGGGCAGATCAGCCAGGTACCCTCTGCCTTTTCCATCTCCTGGCCATAGAACAAAACTAATGTATGTGCAGTCTGGGATAGAATGGAAAGAAGTCAGGACAAGATTTAAATAGAGAATATTTATAATCGTGATCTAAAGATTCAAGTTCAACGTGCAAAATGGAGCAGGAGCACATTTGATCTGTTCACTACCACACTGCAAGTGCACTAAGTGAACCCAGTGTAGTGACAAATGAAGTCAAAACCAGAATCCAGCAGTGCCAGCTCCAGGTCTCTCAATCCATTCAGTAAAGCACATTTCCAATGAAATTAATAATGTTAAAGAAATGTTTAATACAACAGAAAAAAAAAGTTATAAAAAACTTGCAGTTGATACACTACATGGCACAAAACCAGATTAAACTGAGTTAATCTGAAAGTGAACAAACCATTTGTTTCAAGAAACAGTCATGCTGTAAGGCAGACTGCATATATATATATATATATATACACATACATTTATCTCTCCAATTATTCTACCTGTTACTTGCCTCTATTCTACCTTTGAAGGTTTCTAAAGTTCCATTCTGGTTCTAACATATTCTTTACCTCTAACTATACTCTGGTTTTCTTTACTATTCTACACAGAATTTTGTCCTGGCTGTATTTCTAATTTTGACACCGTTGCCTGACTTCTTACACCTGCCAACCCTGATTAAATCATGTTTCTCTCCACAAGGCTTCTGAAACTATATCCAAAGGTAAATAGCATAAAAATACCCCAACACACAGACACATCTAAGCTCACTTTTAGCTACAGGAAAAGGGCACAGGCTTATCAGTCTACCTGTTGCAAGAATAAAATGACTGTCCACAGGGAAATGTTGCTGGTTAGCAACTTAATGTTCCCCCATGTATGCTCCTGAAGTTGTTGCTTGATATTCCTCTTATTTCTGCTTAGAGATGTAAGAAAAACCTTCCCAGAGTTACGATGTTATTATTAAATCTAAACGTAGCTGGGCTAAGAAAATACTGTAAGCATGAGTCATGAGGTCTCATGCAAAGATTACAGCATTACACGCGGCTTCCCTCTGCTGCATATCAGCTATTTACTTTAAGAAGAATGTGCTAGAGGAGAAAGCAGGAAAACAGGCACCGCACAATTTAGTTTTTTCCATGGTCCTGCAGCGTGATTAAGGCATGGGAGATTCCAGCCGGAAAACAGCAGCAAGAGCTCTGAACCAGCCTGCCCTGAGGAGCCCCGGGAGCGGGAGGTTTCCCTACCTGCTCTGCAAGCACATCTCCCTGGCCCTCTGCCCTCCTTACCTGCTTCGCAACTGCAGCTCCCTGGCCCTTCGCCTGCGGGCTCTTTTTAGGTCTTCTGCCGAGCATGTCGGTTCATGAATTTCACAGGGCTGTCTCTCTGAGGGACTGAGAGCACACGAAACCCAAAAGTCAGTACCCTGCCTGTCCCAGCGCACCGCGGGCCGGCCGAGGGCAGGCAGAGCGGACCCGCAGCTCGCACCGGCACCCCCACACAGCGAGAGGGAAGGAGCGTGGGCGGCCCCGCGGATCGCGCTCCCCAGGGCGCGGGGAGCCCGGCCCGGCCGCACCCCGCGCTCCGCCCTGCCCGAGTGGGCAGCGCGCCGGGACCGCCGGCCCCAGCGGGGTGGGCTGCGAGCCTTCCCCGCCCGGAGCAGGGACGGG
>VZRE01012153.1:871868-887496 GCA_013396775.1 Cephalopterus ornatus
CGGGACCGGCTGAGGGCGGGCGGGAGCGGCTGAGGGCGGGCGGGCACCGCCGCCTGCTCCCGAGCCTGGCGCCCGCTCTGGGTGCTGAACTGTCCGCATGGCCGGCGACCTGCGCTACCTGAGGGGACGCCTTTGAGGAGATCCTTGATATTAATCAATAAAAAGAGCCGGTTACCCGAACGACACATTTCTTGTGGTATTTTTACGTTCTTGCTAGGAAAACAGTCTCCTCCGCTCAGCCGGGATGGCAGACTGGAAGTTCCCCTTAATTATGTCAAGTAATGGAAGTTTAAGGACATTTTAACGACGTTGGGTGTAAGTCACCGAGGAAAAGCGACAGAAACCACCAGGCCAAAGACAACACAAGTTTTAACAAAGAAAGGGGATTCAGGTAATCCATTTCAAGAAACTCATTTCAAGCTCATACACCTCAGATAAGAGGGGATCTGGTTACCAGCACATAAAAGTATTTTCAAAAACAAAGGAGGCTGGAGTACTTAAAATGCTTTGAAATTAATGCTTTATTATTAAAAAGAGTGTTTTACAACATCAAACATTTCATTAAAGCATTTAAAAAAATACATTTAGCTATTTCCATTTTATGGACAGTTTAAAAAAATAAAAATAGGCAATATTTAAAACCTTTACACACAGCAAAAGGGATAAAATCTCTTTTGCCCTATTCCTCCCTGAGTGCATACATGACATCGTCCTGGCTGAGGTTGAGTCGCACCCGCATGTGAAGGTATTTATTGCTGGCCTCCAACAGCAGGAGCCTGGAGGCACCGAGTCTGGAGCAAATGGCCATCATTTCTGACACAGTGGGCCTCTCCATCCCTTCAATCCTGCACAGAGCCATGTGCTGGTGGTACACCTGCGAAAAAAGAGAAAAAGGACATAGGTTATGTTTACATCCTGCTGCAGTCGAGTACACCCAGGTGATAAAGAGGAGCTTCCCTCCCTCCACATCCATGGCAGGGGAGGGAAAACTGGCTGCAGTGTGTTCATATGAAATGCACACGCTGCTGTTCCTTGATAAAGTCCTAACAGTTTGTGCTGGAAGTAACAATTCCAAGCTATGGTTTCCTTTTTAATACAGCCAAAAATCAGAACATACAGCAACCTACCTTTTCTGGTATTTTTTAATTAGATCATTTATCTGTTATTGCCTCTTCTCCCCTGGAAGTGCCCCCTTCACCTCCCCTGAAGCTTATTGAGCAGTAAAAAATCGGGTGGTAGCATTAAATTAGGCTTTACACCTGGCCCAGGCAGCCATGCCCCAAATCACCTTGCCATCATATTGTCTTCCATCAAATTTTAGGAATAAACCCCCAAATATTTAAATATTTTGTCTAATAGTTTTGACAGCGCCCCTCTCTTTTTAAGAGAAAAAAGTAAGAGTACTCTGAAGCACGAACATACCTGTTGAACTGTTGCCTCCTCGACTCCTGCTCTGCGAAACTCTGCTAAAATTGCTTTCAAAAAGATTTGCTCCTGCAATGAGGCATTCCTGAATGGAAAAACCAAACAGACAAAAATCAGCTTGTGAAGTTTAGAACTTGTGAAACATCAGGAAGGGAAATTGCTTGGTAACCACATATTTAAATGCAGGCTGTTTTTCTACCCCAGAGGGGCAGTTTATTTCAGCCATTTTATTCCAGCCTGCAACTGTGGCACCACAAGAGAAGTCTTTGAAAAAACAGCGCAGTGAAAGAGACACAATGAGAATTTTACCTGATTGCATTTATATATGGTGATAAGAACATTTCATCTATGGCCTCGGTGATGTGGACCATCCCGACTACCTGAGGGTTTCTCTTTTGCTTATCAAACTCACAGATCTCTGTGGCCCTCCTGCAGATATCGAGGCAGCGCCGGGCGTCACCTGACAGCGCCGCGACCTGGAAGGACACGGGACAGTTTTGGAGCAAACTTTCCCTCAAGTTCACAAAAGAGTTCAGCAAGGAACAGTAGACAAACAAAACCCAATCACCCCGAGCACCCAACAGGAGGAGTGCAATGTCACTCTGAACTGCGTTACTGCAATCCCAGATTCTAAATAACCATCTTATTGACCAAAACCAACAGGCTCATCTGGGCATCACAAATTCAAGGCTGAACTTTTTCTCTATAACTATAGAAGTCAAAGGTCAAAGAAAAAAAAATTGAAAGATGAGAAATTCACTTCAACATCAAAAGCTTTCAGAGATATCAATTTAATTATCAATAAGGACCCTTACCACAATCTAAGTTCATAAAAAGCTAGGGGCATAACACCAAAAACTTCCCCAGTTTTTCCATATTCAATATAATATTGATTTTAAGAGCACACTAGTAATTTTAATAGGTCTCAAAGAAATATCTGGGATAGTGAATTTTACATTTACGAGTGCCTGACAATATTTAGGTGTCTGAAATTTCTGAAACTAAATACTTCCTTCCACTTGTGCTTTATAATTTCAATAAAACTATGAACATTCACTAGATATACAACTGGCTTAGTTTTCACAGTAGATGCTGGTAACAAACAGCCCTAGAACTCAACTACAGCCAAGAATGAGAAACCCTTTAGAAAATCTAATTGCAAGTTATATTCCCAGATTTTCTGAAGAAAAATCATACTAGAAAAACACTGCAATTATTCAGTCTCTATCGTTGCTATTACTTCTACAAAAAGGTGGTTCCTTCCTAACAAAACATATTTACTTCTGACACATTTATTATTAGGGTTTTTTAATCCTACAATGATGTTGGATGTTCTGACAATTTTAATAGATTAATATATAGTTGCCGAATAACACATTAACAATGCCCACATCTCAATTTGAGAAGCTACTGATCCCCAATGCATTATTTATTTTTTGTACAACTGAGTATTAAGACTTGCAAACAGAACAGGTACTATCTATTATGATAAGGCATTAAGCATCTTGAGAAGGAAGATTAACATGGATATTTCCACTGCCACTGGCATACTATTTTTTCAAGAAGATCCAATGACTCACATTATGCCAAACACTGGAGAAACCTGACATCTTATCACTATGCATTATCACGACTCTTGCTGTCATGCCTCCAGCTCTTGGAATGTACTGCTGCCTTCACAAAGTGGGTGGGAAAAACAAGGACACTGCTTTAGCAATGTTTTATGAGAAAGTACCCTGAATAACGTATGATCTGCTACTTGTGCCCCACTTGTCTCCCATACAGAGAACAACCACAGAACCAAGCCCAGCTACTGTTAACAAAACTCGCTCCACAGCCCTCCTCCCGCTCTTTACCAAGAGCAAAATGAAGAACTTGTGTTTGCTCTGTGCTCACCTTTCTGGAAGCCAGCTGAATCGCATCCTCTTCAAATGCCTTCACGCCCTTCAGTCTGGATGAAATAATGTGCTGTAACTCTTTGAAGGTGTAGGGCTGAAAGGCCATTCTGGTAAGGCCCTACAGTAAATGACACAACACAGAGAGAAGCGTTTGCAGTGCTGGAAAACTCCCCAACTGCTCAAGCATGGCCTATATGGTTAAGTTTTACTTTCTCTGGTAGGAGCAATCAGTTTTTCACATCCTTTCCCTCCAAGTGATGTGCTTTAATCAATCATACTTGTGAAATGAATGTGCAAATCCACAAAACTGTGACTCAGTGAGGACCACTGGCTGGATATCCCTACTGAAAGGCCCGAGGAGCAAATGCAGCTGCTGTTAGACTTTAAATTTCTCTTATAAAACTTCTAAACAAATCAGAGCCCCCCGGTACAAAATATTTTGATTACAACTCTTTACACATTATTTTTTAATACTGTGAAAAAATATTCATCTCTCCTTTAGCAAATCTGTATAAGTGTTTACAGTCTCACTATTGACTTTATGTTAGCAAATAGCCAAGAATTAAAAATCATCTTATGGCTCAAGTTAATAATAACTGCTCTCACATGAGGACAAATCTATGTTACAGATGGTGCACTGCCTTTCATATTCTGCAGGAGGCCTTGTATTTCTTATGCAAAATTCTTCTCCCTTGTGACTGTGTGGACTCAGCTGATCTGAAGTGGGTTTAGCAATTCACACTCTGGGGAGCTATTTTAGAATCACAGAAGGATGGAGGCACAGAGCACTGTTTTTGCAAATCACTCCCCAGAACAGTGATGAAGAAATGACCCAGGAAAACATATTCGACACAGGTGTAGAGTGCACCCAACTTCCTGTCCAATGGGATCTAACAAGATCCACCAGCTGGTGATGGCAAACTGAGAAGTAACTAAGTGCCTGGAATTAAAGGAGAAAGAGCCAGGGAAGCAAGAAGAGAATTCTTCTGAGCTCTAGAGTAAGCAGCTTAACCATGAAGCACAGCATTTGATTATCCAGATCTTTATATATTTAAAAAGACATCAGTATTAATTCATTCTTACACAGTGTACTTACAGAGCATAACATCTCATTAAGCAACCAGGCTCCTAAACTTACTTTGCCAAGATTTACGTGTTCATTATCAGCTCTCTGGAGAGGGAGTTATAAAAGCCATTGTTCAACCTCTGATATAACCAATCCTACCATTGTCCTGGATTACTTTTGATTGCATCCAGTATTTAACCTGCTTTCATTTTAGGGCATAGGAACAGAACTGCTGGGACATACCAGCCTGCTGGTGACTTTGTTCATCATGATCCTCTCTGGCAGGTCCATGGTGTTGGCAATGGCCAGGATGATTAACTTGGAGTGCTTTTGGGTGGGCCAGTCAAACAAGTTGTACATCACGTTCTGTTTGCGGGTCCACAGCAGATCAAGCTGCAGAGATACAACAAGAACAATCAGACTGCAAAGGAATGGCCTCTTATTAACAACACCTGATGGGGAGGGGAGTTGAGAGAACTAACTCTGCCAATTCTCGTGATTCTGAACAAGCTGCCTCTTGTTTCCTTTCTCCTTTTACTAGTAGTGCTGCATTTTCTGAATTAGGGCTCTAATCTCTTTTGGAACAGCACAGTCCTATAGATGGCTTGAACAGCATTAACCACAGCAGAATGATTAAACAGCTGGAGTTTTTAAACACTGCTGTGACACTAATACAACATCTGACAAGATTCGAAGACCCTGCATGTGAGAACCTCAATTAGCTTACAGCAAAAATAAGAGTGCATTTGATTATTACTGAACATAGCACATTCGAGGCATTTCAAAACTGGATAGCACTTATTTCACTGTAGAGTTTTCTCACTGCAAAATCAGCAGCTTCCAGACAAAATACAGGTGACTTCTGTGGTATTTAGAACTTGCCATAACTACTCATTCCATGTCTTGGACCAAAACAAAACATAAAACCAATGTGAAATCCAAAGCGGAGAACAATATGGCAAAAGGATCCTTAGCCTTTTTAGGAAACTGAATTTCATTGGGTAAGAGGAACTATTTGTGTGTTCTCTCTCCTAAGTCTGTTCCTTTGAGATCACATATGATACACTCAAAATGTGTCTAATTTGTCTTTTTTCCATCCTCCAAAAACTCCTTTCTTATGCTATTTCAAGGGAAGAAAACACAGGATTTTTTGTCTCACCTCATCCACTATGAGCACTGTGGTTTTCCTCTTGGGCCCAGGTGTATTGAAGAGTTTTGCCAACAGTACTGCAGCATGGGTTGCTGTCACCTTCTGACCTGTCAGGAACTGGACAAGGATCAAACAATGTTGCAGGTTAATCACTCCAACATTTAATTCCTAGTCAGTTTTACCTTTCTCTAACCATCAACACCAAGCACTTGGAATTTTTTTCCACTCAGGAGTAAAAAAACAGAAAAAGTGGCTCAGAAGACACTCAGGTCTACCAGGAACTGCCCATGAAGGAGAACAAAAAGAAAACAATACATAGGTAAAAAGAAAGGCCGTTGGAATTTTCTGCAATTTGTCCTAGAATCATGAAGAAATCCTGAACCCACCCTCAGAGAACTCCAAACCCAGCATATCTCAAGGGTGTCTCTGAACACACACACCTACTGAAAACCTAAGTCAGCTGACAAGAATTGCCTGACTTCAGTGACCTCAAACTCCCACTAAATTATTCATGAATCATCAGCAGGATCGAGAACTAAACTTAGTCCACTCTAAGCTAAAAATTCTTCAATACCTTCTGCAACAATATATTTGGCAGAACAGATGAGCTGACCTCTTCTCCTGCAGGTCCAAAGATATCCAGAAATTAAAGCATGACATTTCAAAATTGCATTATATATGCTGAATCAATTATTCAGAGTTCAGAGTCAAGCCATAAAGGAAAATGGAGATTGCATTTGAAAACTGTATTTCTTTTCTAGAATCCCTTATAAACTGACCTGAGATTTCGTAATTATGAAACGGGTCAGAGCATGACAATAATGTATAATCTATACTTGTATCATGTTTCCAGTTCAGTCAGGATGGTCTGAATCTGTCATACAAAACAAATGGATCCCAGACAACCCTGATCTACAGCTCTGGAACTCTGTATCCAATACACCAAAAAGAGTTCTGTTTGTTGTGGTGGAACTAGTCACTGTCTTTAACCTTCTCTCTATCATCTGTCAAGGGCTTCCTGTGCCTGTACCTTCTCTCTACATTTCCATCTGACAGTGAGGCAACTGCAGGAGGGAACACTCCAGGATTTGTTTCAGTCATGCAAAGAAACATCAGCAAACTGGAGCTCAAGACTGACCTGCAGCAAGAGATGAAGCAAAAGCAGCAGCAGCCTGGCTCTTGGCCAGGGTACTTGGATAAGAGCTGAGGCAAAGGAACAGGAGAAATAAGTGGTTCATATGACTACGGACTCCCCTGAAGGATATTTAACTGGGCTTGCTTAGAATTCTGGACCCATGGGGGGCAACAGCTTTCACTTCCAAATGCCTATTCCTTATTAATTTTAAAATCTTATGCTGAACGAGATAGGAACAAAGAATGTTAAAATACATTAACACTACCATGAGATAAGGTAAATGTCAGGAAGCCTTTCACTGTGCTGAAGAAACACAGTGACCTGGCCTCAATAAATCCCTCTGAAGAATACTGTCTATGCTGGTTTGAGGAAAGGATGCAAATATGGTAATTTAACTCCTAACTATGAGGAGAGGGATATTAGAACACTGTATGCCACTACCTGCTCAGAAAGATGTCAAACTTGAATAAATGGAGCAGAAGTTTATATGAAAATGGAATAGATGCTTCAGGAAATCATTTCATTACCAAGTCACTTGGTTAAAGTTAGCCTAGACTGACAGAGCTCTTGAGCAGTTAAGGCACCAATGCCTATTGGGTGATCCTAATCCAGGCCTCAGCAGGTCAATTCACACCCATGTAACATAAGCACAGTCAGTAGTCCCAGATGGACACTGCAGACTGGTTTCTTATGGATATCAGAAACACACTTTTATTGACAGACGGTCCTTCTGTAGCTGGATTTCTATTATGACAGACCAATTAACCAGTAAGACCCCCTTGATAATTATTCTACTGCTACACTGACTTCCAGAGTTGTCATCTTAGTGTCTGTTTAAGCACACGTGAGGAAAAAATTACAAAATGGGAAAACGTATAAAAAGAGGCTGGTTTAGATTTTTGTTAAACCTGACTGGATGTAATAAAGCAGGCTACCTCCCAGCCACTACCCTCATGCAGCAGAAAGCAAAACGGTTCAAGAAGTTGGCCAAGGCCTTAAGTCAATTATTTTCTAACCTGCTCTAAGAAAAAAAAAAACCAGTCTCTCAGAGGGACTTGGAAGTATTGACAAGTGCCTTGATACTGGAACACATCAAGGATCTGATGGTAAGGCGTAAAATCTCTTCTTTCAAACCAGAGAGCCCCTGACAAGGCTTTACTTACCTCTAGGATCTGCACATAAGCTTGGTGAGGGTCTGTCAGCTTCATGCCATTGATCTCCACCACCTGGAAGGATGGCAGTTCTTCGTTTTCTGCAGCTCGCTGAAGGCAGCGAATCACTTCATGAACCGTTGCGGTTTTACCCGTTCCAGGCACTCCAGAAATGTACATGCACCTACAGCAGGAGAACAGCAGCCTGAGCAAAATGGTAACACTCCTGGGATGAACGAGCTGGAATTCCTGGCCTCTGACACGAGCCTTCAGTACTCCTCTGTCACTTCAGGCAATTCCCTATATTTCAGCAAACTGGAACATGTAACACACTGGAGGATCATGAGGATTTTTATTATTCCTGAAGCAATTAACAACTTATAATACTTTATAAATGTAAAATTTACCTCTTTTAAAAAAAAATAAATGGTTCCCCAGACATCTAAAATTGACTATTTTGGTCTTTAATTTGAATCTGTGCAATAAAGAAGCCCACATTATTTCTGTTTCTTCTTAAGGAAGAAAAATACCAGAAAAATTCAATTAAGAACTTTTAGCAATGATAACTTTTTAAATAAAACTAGTGTGTGTTATCTGACTGCTTTTATGCCATAGGTAGGTTGGTTACAGTTTCCCAAACTCACCCTCCTGTACCATCAATGAGTTTGCTTTCCACAAAGTTATAGATATCCTGGAATTCTTCCTCACGACAAGGCAGAGATTCTGGGACAGCAGAAACATGCAGCCTTTTGATTAAAAGAGAAAAGAAAAAGAAAATTAAAATGGCAGTTCTACCTGAAGGGCCTACTGACATGACAAACAGCCAGATGTGGAGTTCTCCGAATCTCTTTTACATACTCAAGTCTGAACATCAATGTCAGGTATCTCCAAAGAAACAGGCTGGTCTCTCTATGTGCTTTTAATTTATGTAGCAATAAGGATCTAGCTGTTTTAATTTGCGAACTATTTGTAAGTCAGTGCAGAGGTAGGATAAAACAGGGGAGACTGCTTATAAGAAAACTGAGTTTAAAACCCAGTTTGAAAAATATGGTCAATCCTGAATGCCTTTTTCCCCCCCACTGTCAAGATCTACAGTGATACCTGTAAAGCTTTTTCAGACACAAAGAAGAGACAAATAGTGTACCTTTGCAATCTAAAGCTGATAAGACAGGTCAAATAATTTGAGATTGTAAAAGTAGTACTGTAAATACGACTAGTATTTGTAAATCTAATACTGTGTTGTAAGTAATAAGGGCTCTTCTCATATCATGCATTTTTATCAAATTTTATCCAATATGGTAAAGATGACATTCCCTAATTCAGCATAGCTACTGCTGTGCATACCTAACACAAATAAAGATGGATTTTCTCCCCTGAGCACAAGTTACCTTAATCTGGCTTCTTCCAGTACACTAGCTGGTTTCTGTGCTGCATTGCTGCGCCTGGGAATTTCAGGAGTGGCATTCCGGGGAGTCTTGGGTGTTCCTGGTAAAGGCTGCAAAGGAAAATTACAACCTCAAACAGATTTCCTACATGCAGCAATTTCTGTGGGAGACTAATGATTTGTACAAGTTTCCCAAACGTTACTTGAGCACAAACTACCCAGGGATGCCAGAGCACAAGATGGACAGAGAAGCAGCCTTTACAAAGGGAATTGCCAACCAAGCCTTATGGTGTTTTCCTAAGAGAAAAAGGAAACTGGAAAGGAGGTGGTGACAAAGCAATGACACCTTGTAACTGCCTGAAGAATTTGCAAGTTGTTAATGCTTTTCTGAAGCACTGTGTTACAAAGTGATCTGGTTCTTAAGAGACAGCAAGCAAATAGAAAGTGAACTACCTGAACTTCACTGTTCAAACAAAAGCCATACAGTATCTTAATTACTCTTCTTTGCTGTGCTTGCAACCTAGTCACACTAGGTTTTCTGTGTTAGACATTTCATTTTCAGTAGACACAGAGTAAAAATGAGCCATTGACAGTAATCAGTGTTCAGCACCTGGCTAAGGTACTGCACAGAGCCTTAATTAGCCAGGCCTAGAATTCCTGTCGCCTGGGATCCCACCTTCATGGGTAGGCAGGACACTACGAGAAACTGTGGATCACACTCTTGGGTGAGGCCATGATGCTGTAGAGCATCCAAGCCAATATTTTCCCTGTTTAGCCCAGTTTTTTAATAAACATTGTCACAACATGTAAGCTGTTTGTACACTTGCATAACCTACTCATATCAAAGATTAAATTAATCCAGATAATGCTTAATTAAATGCTAAGGAGTTCAGATACTTAATTCTGGTACACAGGCATCAAGCATTCAAATAACTGGCTCAGAAATAATAAAAATAGCTCTTTCAGGTGGAACCTTACAGTTTTCTTTGGGGTCTTTCCAGGAGTATGAACTGAAGACTTGCTAGAAGATTTTGGGGTGCTGAATATTCTGCTTGATTTAGTTTTCTTTTCTGGTGTACAAGGCACATCATTCTCCTCCTCTTCCTCGCTACTTGAAGAGTAAGAACTGTCAGAGCTGGACAGATCATCTTCTTGGTTCAACACACTGTAAGAAACAGAAATTAAAAAAATACACGAGTCTAAACACCACAAAGCATCATTTGTACATTTCCAGCTTTTTCAGTAGTTCTTGTAATCAGCAAGCCAACATGTTTTCCACTTGAGCTGCTCATTTTCCATGGCTATTTAACAGGTCTAGAGGAAGTCAGTTTTCTGAAGAACATCATGAGTCAGCTTTACGTTTCTGAAGATAAGACAGTTTTTACTCACGCTGCAATTAAGCTGTGCTCCTAAAACCATTTGCATTTCAATATTATGCCAGACAAACTCTCAAGGCTTCAAGCCATCAACAGCCACCTGAAAGAGGTATCGTGGATGCAAAACTTACCTGATGTGCTGTGCTATGAGAGCACTTGTTCTCTGTGCACATCTTCTGCGAGAGCGAGGGGTCAGTACAGGGCTCTGAGTGCCCGATTTCTGATGTCCAACTAAACTGGAAAGAAAAGGACACAAAGCTGTTTGTATTTCTTTGCATCACACTTGTGAAGACCTACAGAAGGCCTTTCACACTTCAGGCTCAATTGTTACGGCTGCCAATCCAGCATGAATTCTTATTTGTCATTTACAGATTGGCTATGGCACGGACACTGGCAGCACAATTTCCTCTCTCTTGCACTGACTCTTCAATATGTCTTTGCCAAGGAAAAAAAAAACAAAACCTACAAAATACCTGCTATACTTCACAAATATAGCACTGACAAACTGGAGGGACAGGGCCTCAAAACAGTTGTGGTTTTATTTGGTTTAGAGGTGGGGTTTTTGCCTATTCTTTTTTAACAGAAAGAGAAGACAAAAACTATTTCCTTTGGGCCTCCCTTTGATCTGCCCTTATGAATATATTTTTCTTCTTGTGTTTTGATATTCCTTGGTTGTCTTATCGGGTGCTCCTCCCCCTTACCACTGAAATATTTTACTGTTAGTACAAAACTTTCCTACTAGTTCAAAGGACATCATGAAATGAATTCCAGATGCTTCAATTATTTTTTGACTGTTCTTAGAGTTTTTTTAGATCTATAAATACAGCTGAAATGCCATTACCTTGTCAATGAAAGGTAAACGTTTTCATGCTACATAATAAGTGACAAAAAGAGAAGTGCTAATTCCATTGTTGCATCAGCATCTTTACTCTTGGAAAGGAGGAAAATTACTTATCTCCAGAAGTCTTTCATAAATGTATTTTAAGAGCACTACACACAAATGGAAATCCCATAGACAAATAAGGATAAAAGGGCTCTCACTTACGATATGGTGTCATCTTCCACATGAAGGTTCTTGGCTTTCTCACTGAAGCCTTTGGCTGTGGTGTAGGGGGACAATCGAATTGTGTCACTGAAGCTGTGACAGGGCTCTTCAGTGTCAGATACCGACTTGGATTTATCATTGCTGCAAGGGATCTTTGGTGGTGGGCCTAAAACATCACTTGTGAATGTCACTTTTCTTTTAGTAGCTGCTGATTCTAATGGTGCTATGGCATCACGGTCATCATCCAGAAGGTCCAAAACTTCACTTCCCAGGAGCCTGCCTTTAGATCTTGTGGGACCTAGAAATCAAGAGCAAAATGAACTTCTGTCAGGTTTCAGTATGGCTGGTTTGGTTAACTTTCAGAAGACATGGTACAACTGGCTGTTATTTGAAGGGGATGGGCACTTCAGGAACAAGGAACTGGATCAGTAGATGGCATGCAATTCCTTTAAAAAAAATCACTAAATAGAAGACAGACACATTTGTGGTTTTCTAGCCCAACTCCATCACTTACAACTTTACTGAGGTTCCGTGTTGAAAATACTGCATGTTACATAGGATCAAATGTGCTCATTCAATCAGCTCAACGGAAACATTTTAGTGTACCATCAGGTAGAAGATTAAAGAAAGGGGGATGTTCTGAGGCCAAGCTGGGCGCTTCAGTCAACAAGCATTTTAATTTAGAATTATCAGTTACAAATAAAACATTTGCAACAGCAGTTGGATATAAGCAATAAAGTTGCTCAAAATAACAGACAAGACAAACAACTGATGTGCCCAAAAGGCTTGGGCTGACCCCAAAGACTGAACAAGGCAGCTAAAAATACTGATGTTGAACGTTACCACTGTTTGAACTACGTAAAATGGAGAGGCACAAAACATGCTACATTCAGAACTACCAAACGGATGGAATATTGCCATATACATACTGCTTAACTCCAACTTCTTCCTTGCTGTTGGGGTTTTGATGTCATTGGCCGCTCTCTGTGATTGCCTCTCCTTAGAGAGGGAGGACTTGGAAACAGAATGTTTTGATTGTATTCCCAGCTCAGCATTTTTTGGTTTTGTGGCACTTCGAAAAACACTCTCTGTCTCTTTTTTCAGGGGTGTAAGGATGTCCGAAGGAATAAATGGTTCTGCTGAGTCCGGGGTGCTGCTTTTCTTCTTGGCTTTCAGCTTAGAGAATGTGTCAGGGGACAAAGCCTTAAAGCACTTCCCATCCCAAGACTGTTTTACATAGAAAGTTTGTTCCTTGTTTAATGTAACAGGTAGTTCCTCCCCTGGATGTAGTGGTATTACCTGCAAAACCAGAAAATACCAAAGCACACACACATTAACATTCAGCTATTTTCTATTCACGGATCTTACTGTAACTCATGCAATCCTTCATTATCTAAAGCAACACCTTCAACCTACATTTACACCAACAAAAGGTTATTGCACTACAGGACTGTTCCTGTTTGTCTCTTCCCTCTCTGTGCAGAGGGGTTGCAGTACATACCATGATGCTTTTAATGATGGTCTGTGCATCTATATCGGTGTCATAGCCAAGAACTTGGTCAAAAAACACCTCTTGGGGAGAAACCTCTCTTTTAAGCAGCTTCCTTTTATTCTGAGGTATCTCTTCAATATGACAGAACCACTGCACAACTGCACGTTTGTGCTGAGCACCTGGAACAACAAGAAGAAGTCAGTGAGTGTGAAGAATTTTACTGTAAATAGTTAGGGCCAGACCTTAATGACTTTCGCCAAAATGCCATCAAAGATAGAAATCCTTTCTGGTGAGAAAGCATCTGGTAAGAAATTGAAATTCTCATTTTCTAAGCTAAATCAATGATTGAGTTCAGACTTTTAAGGACTAAGACAACATTTACGTAGGGTCTCAACCACAAAATATCTGGAGACCAGCTCCAGACCACCAGTTCACTATCACAAATGAAGAGGTTCCTTATTTGCATAGATGTGATCTCCCCAAACCCCACTAACTAAAAGCAGTGGCATAAAAGGAGAACTGAGACATTTCAGAATGTTATTTGTAGTGCCATTGTACTTTTAGAGGCCAGACACATTTTTTTCCCTGCCTAACCAACCAGTACTTTTTTAAAGATGTAAACAAAAGAAAAATCTTGTTTTCAAGGAAGTTCCATGTGTTTTGTTCCAGAATGAAAAGAATCTTCACTTATGTTACAATAAATGTCCACTAGTAAATAAATAAGCTGGGGTGATATGTATCTGTGTTTTAAAAAAAGAAAAGAAAATTAGAAAACCTCAAAGCATTATTATGATGGCACAAAAAGAACAAAAGCTGTTCAAAGAAATCAGACATAGCCAATGAGGAGCTCCCAATTGAGACTCAGACATAGTCTTTGTATCACTCATCTCCCATGATGTATCTTTTCGTATCTAGGAATAAAGAAGTAGTTCTAGAAGGGACAGAGGTAACAAACCCCATTTGCTCAGCCTTGTACTTTTTTGTTAAATTGCCAGATGTCTAATAAGATGCAACTTTCAGGGCTGCAGTGCTCTTGCTCCATTTGGATTCTCCAATCTCCAAATAAAGCATGAACTCACACTGTCTTCCTCAAGGACCATTTCTTTTAAATTAAACACCTAAGCAAAAAGACTGTAAAAATATAATGTCCTTAAACTCTCCATTTATGTATCAAATTTAGCTGAAATTAGCCATCCGTCCCAAATATTTGGGGAGTACGTGAATACAGATGCAACAATTACCAAAGCTTAATTTTCTTAATAAAATAGGCCAGTGATACAGTGTTAATGCTAACTACATTCCCATGAAAAGGTAACTTTAAAACATTTCAAGATTTCCGAGATAGAAAGTAAATTGTTATTTCTCTTACCATCTTCATACAAATCCAGGAGTTCTGCTACATAAGGCCGATCTGCATTCACCCCTTCTACTAGAACAAAGTCCCCCAGTTGTATACAGGTTTCTGTTCTGCTGCTTTCTGAGGTAATAATGATCCCCCTAGAAAGGGATAGACAGGCAGATTAACAGAATTTCATACTCATCCTAATTCACATATCGTTAAACCTGATGGCCCGTCAACTTTACTGCTAGTTACACCCCTTCTTGAAAAGCTTACAATTTAGTTCCCTGATTAGCTTTCATATATATTTCAACTAGAGAGTTAACACTTATTCACAGATATAGTTAAATGCGTTTGGTTACACATTATACAATTTATAATTCAAGAGCTTTGTAACAATGTTTTTGTTATGTATGTACAGTGTCACAACAAAATGCTCAAAACCTTACTCATATTCCTCACTGCCTGCCACTTTAACCTAATCGATATCAGAAAGGTAAGGAAACATTCATTAAGTTTCCCTGAGCGAGACAGAAATGAATATTATTTACTTGTACTGGGAAGTCCTCAGCTTTCTGTCTGAGCTCATGGGGCTTCCATACCAGGAGTAGATAAGTTTGCTTTGCTGCCGAGTATTCATGATTCCCAAGGAAAAGCTGAAAGAAATAAGCAAACACTTTTAAAAAAATTATTATTTCAAAACAAAAGGCGGCAAGACGGAAAGATACGTAGAAATGCCGCAAACTCTCTCGATGTGTACGAAGAACGTGGTGGTTCGCTCAGAGAAGACCACCTTCCCCAAAGCCTCCAGACACCTCTTCCCGAGGGAGGAGGAAAAAAGGAAGATATTTAGTAGAGAATTTTTATTCAATTCCTACTCAATTCCCCCGCCGCCATGGCGGGGCGGGCTGCGCCCTCCGGAGACTGAGCCTCGCTTGTTTTCCACACCTCGCTGCGATCGGATTGGTTTGTTTTGTTTGACTCCTTTTTTCCGAGCAAGAATTTTCCTTGGAGCCTCGGGGCAAGGCCCTCGGTGCCGATCCCCTCCCGCCCGCCGCAGCCCCTCGGTTCGGAGCGCGGGCAGCGCTGCCTCAGGGACGGACCGTGCCCCGGGGCGGGCGGCGCATGGCGGCACCCGGGACAGTGCCCGCCGGATCGGACACCGAG
>VZRE01012153.1:888704-934623 GCA_013396775.1 Cephalopterus ornatus
GCTACTGACGGCCTGTCCGGTCCCTGTCGCAGCCGAGCTGGTGGTGGACAAGGCCATGGAGCTGAAGTACGTGGGGGGGGTCTATGGGGGGAACATCAAGCCCACGCCCTTCCTGTGCCTGACGCTGAAGATGCTGCAGATCCAGCCCGAGAAGGACATCATCGTGGAGTTTATAAAAAACGAGGACTTCAAGTAAGTTGTAGCACGATTTTTTTCCTATTATTTTGCGTTGTTATAATGAGTATTTGTCCAAAACAGCCCGGACTACCTCAGTGCAGGGTTTAGCTCTCATTGGGCCCTGGTGAACTGTGCTTGCTCAAAACCAAGTCTTTCCTCTTGCTTTTGGGACTGCTCTCCTTGTCATTTGTGTTTAGAGTGGCTTGCACTCGTGGTATGTGCTTTCTGCGGGAATAAACCTCTGCCTGAAGTATTTGGAACAAGGTACATAAAGGGAACCATGTCAGTCTAATTTTTCTTTGGTGTTTCTTTTATCTTTATCCGTGATGATATACGAACTCACACACGCACACATATACATATGTGCTCTTGACTGTATTTTATTTTTCATAAGCTTGAACACACGAAGGAGGAAATCTAAATGGCTGTGTATTCTAGTTAGTGTACTCGTTCTCCTCAGAAACTTGTGGGAAAAACTCTTCTTTTATCCAAAGTGCTAACTGTGCAAAAAGCCCAGATCCATGAGGCAGTTTCTTTTCCAGGTATGTCCGAATGCTTGGAGCGCTGTACATGAGGCTGACAGGCACTGCCATCGACTGCTACAAGTACCTGGAACCTCTCTACAACGACTATAGAAAAATAAAGAGTCAGAACAGAAATGGGGGTAAGAACTCCTACTTGGCTGTGGTTTCTTAGTAACTTTTCTGTTCAACTATCATGCGAAATAAAAGTAAATATTCTGTTTAGCAATATAAACTTAAACAATTGTGGCATAACCAGCCCACTTGACATAAATTGTCTGGAGTGTTTCATCTTTAGCCACTAATCTTGTCTCTTAAATGCTGTTTTTTCACCCCCAGAATTTGAGCTGATGCACGTGGATGAGTTCATTGACGAGCTGCTCCACGAGGAACGTGTGTGCGATATCATTCTGCCTCGACTGCAGGTTGGGGAAAGTAGATGGTTATGGAATTCTTAACTGCATCAGGTTCAGTGGCTGATCAGCTACTGGCTTGTTGTATAAGCTATGGATGCCTCCTCAGGTGTTTGTTCTTACTTGGGTTATGTTGGATAAAGTTGCCATTTCTCCTAGAAACGGTATGTTCTGGAAGAAGCTGAGCAACTTGAGCCTCGTGTTAGTGCTCTGGAAGAAGACATGGATGATGTAGAATCTAGTGAGGAGGAAGAAGAGGAAGATGAAAAGGTTGGTGACCTAGTTTGGAAAGGGATAGTTAAAAGCTGAACCACTTTAGAACACTTTATAGTCTACGATAAATATTTGAAGGGAGGCACCAGGAGGCTGCTGGCAACTCTTATCTCCCCCCTTAAAACATTTTCATATAAGCAGCTTGTGAGGATGTTAGATCCTGTAGCAGTTCTTGAGTGCTCTGTGTTTGTTAAGGTTTTCTGTCTCCTGAAGTTCACAAATCTGGATCTGTTCTGTGTTAAACATATTTCAGGTAAATTGTTTTATATATATGTGTAATGGAAAGAGCTGAAAGTGATGATGAAAGTTATTATGACCATCACAGTCACTGCTGCTGTAGTTCTTCAGAATCAACAATACGAGAAGTGGCTGTTTTAATTTCCAGTGGGCAGGTTTAGGCAGAACCACTCACATGAGGTACCTGAGGATGGGGAAGCTTGACTACACGACTTTTGTGATTTATATTAATTGCTCAGAAATATTTACTGATAGCTAAAATCCTTGATGAAACAAGAGAACCTGCCCCCTCCTTGTTTGCAGCTGGAACGAATACCATCTCCCGACCACCGCCGCAGGGGATACAGAGACCTGGACAAACCCCGCAGATCTCCCGTTGTGCGGTACAGGCGCAGCCGGAGCAGGTCTCCGAGAAGGTGACGTGACTCTTCCTGAACAATGTTTTTATCTATTCTACTGCTGGTGGCTGGAGCAGCGTGTTTCTCCAGTCCTTCAGTAATTCCTGAACTTGCTGGCCAGCTTCAGCTAAATTTGACAATACAGTGAGGATGTTAAGGAGAAACAAGTGCTTTGTTTTCATGTATGCCAGATGCTGCAGAGAAAATCCTGGTAATTTCTCTTACTGATAATAAACCAAGAAAAACTCATCACTAACCTCCCTTGCTCACTGCAGGGGCCCGTCCAGAAGCAGGTCCTTGTGCAGCAGGCCAAGCACACACTAACAGGGATAGGGGAAGCCCTGGTGCTGTTGCTGGAGGATGTGGGAAATGAAACAGCTGGTTCTGCTCATGATTTTTCGTAATTTTTGCTTTTCTCCCCCAATCGCAGGCGAAGTCGCTCTCCAAAGAGAAGAAGGTAGTGTTTTATCCTGTTATTTAATCTTAGAACCTGTGCATTTTTAGTCCAGCTCTCTTATAAGCGTCTCTCTCTCTCAGCCCATCACCGCGCCGGGAGAGGCATCGCAGCAAAAGCCCGAGGCGGCACCGGAGCAGGTCCAGGGAAAGGCGCCACAGATCCAGATCTAAATCTCCAGGTATTTCTGTCACTTGCAGATTAACTCTGACAAGTCCTTATCAGCGGAACATTCACTGCAAGAAAAATCTATGTCACTAGCATCAGTGTTTAATCTGGCTGGCAGAAGTGCTGGTTACGTGAAAGCACAGCTGGGGAACTCCTTTAGTGCACATAAAATTGCCTTAAGCAAGTAAGATAACTGCCAGGAGTTAATTTGAGTGCCTAATTAAAGATAGGGTTGTTCTGCCATTATCTAGCACACTTGTTCACTAGGAGCAGATTGCATTGGCAAACAAAAAAGAATTCTGGGGTCTGAGGAAGTAACTGTACCTTTTTATCTCGCAGGGCATCACCGGAGTCACAGACACAGAAGTCATTCCAAATCACCTGAAAGGTAAAGGCTTGACCTATTTCTTAAGAGTATTTGTATTGCTGTAGCAGCTCTTACTTGTCATTTAATCTTGGAGATTGAAGGTGGCTTTACAGTGTTGGAGATCTAGTATTTCACTGAGTGCTTTTCTCAGTGTTGTAGTCAAGTCACAGCATCCATATTTGACTGCAGAAAACACCCCTTACTGCTAAGACTCACCTTCATCTTTCAAACAAATTACTAGTACTGTGGCAGAAAGCTTTTTTTTTTTCTGTTTCAGATCTAAGAAAAGTCACAAGAAGAGTCGTCGAGGGAATGAATGACAAACTAAACCCAGCACACAGTTTAAGGACCTTGAACTGCAGTCTAATGCTGTCCTTATCTGCTTTAGGGGACAGCTGGATCTGTACTGGCTGCTTTAGCAGCCCATTTCTTTATTCTCCTCTTGTGCAAGTCTTGTGTTGGGATATTTTTATTAAAAGAAAGTTAAGGATACTTTTTATGTAGTGAGTTAGTCATCCTTGTGATGGAATTTGAGGACTGTTTTTTAAATTGTTTTTCTCGAGGCCCATAAAAGCTAGTGAAGAGCAATAAAAAAGGTTTGTCTTTCCAGGCTCCTGGCTGTTTCTTTCGTAATAATGTGTTTAGATGTTCCCTGTTCGAAGCCGCTTCATTCTCAAATGAGGGTGTTGTGTTCAGTTGCCAAGAAACTGTTCCAGTCCCAGACACTGCAGAGCCCCCAGCCCTGAGCTATCTCGGAGCTCCAGTATAGGAGGGGAAGCAAGACTGTCAAAATCCAGTGAGTTTACAAAAAACTCACTCAAAATTGCTCTCCAACACACAGGTCCCTTTGTAAAAATCACCTTCAGGTTAATCTGCTGCTTCTGCTGCCTCTCAGACAGTTTAGAAGGTTCAAGTAGTACAAAGTGCTTAATTCTTTTGGGGCAGGAAGTTCAATATATTTAAAGATGGCAAACCACTGCACTGAGCGTAGTTTGTGGCCTCCCTGAATATGACACTGTGATGCTCAGGTCTACCTTCTCTGAATCAAGCAAGCATTAAGCAAGTGCCTGTTTTTTAAATGTAGAATAATTAAGCTCTTACTGAAGTTATAATTCTCATTTCAGTACATTTAATTCTGTATCACATGAAATCAGGTGTTAAGCCCTTGTGTACCACATCTTTATTCACAGCCTTGTTTCAGGAGCAGGGACTGGCAGGTTCATCCCTGCATTTAGGGCTTAGGGATTCTCATATTGCCCAGTGAGTCCTGACAACACAAAGAGTACACCCAGTGAATTTATGGAAAGTCCTCTTTAAAATTACTTCCCAGTACAGCATGAATTTTCCAGAGTATCTGCATATTATTTTGCAAAGTTAATGAACAGAAAAGCAGTGTGCCCTTCCCTCAGGAATTTACAAGACACACACAGTGGCTGTGAACACCACATGCAACAACTCCAGCATGGAGAAAAAGAGGTCTACTGCTTGTATGACTTGTTTAAGATGCTCATCTTTCTAAGATCTTTAAGTCATTTCTGTTATTCTAGTTTCTTAAGTCCAGTTAAAGCAAGCATGCATACAAATAGGGAAGAGGAAAAAGTTTTATGTCCTTTTTTTGCAGTTTTATTTTTCTTTTAAAAAGTTTTTTGGCACTACATAGTTCTGTAAAGAATAAAAGTGACAAATTTTTAAACACATGAAATCCCCTTCTAATTTTATTTTTTTTTTTAGAACAATATATATAAAGTCTGAAGCAACCAAAGTATGAATACAGCTAATAGAAAATAAAGAACTTAATTTTAAAAATTCTCTCTCTTTACAGTTTATCAAGATAAAACAAAACACAATTCCCCTTAAAAATAGGGTAATAAAATAGATGAAATTTGTATCACTCAGTTTTGTGATACTAGTAAAAACTATAGTTCATATCTATGTACAAATGATACAGTTTAAAAACAGTCTTAAATAATCTTGTATCTAAACATGTTGCATTAAGATTTTAAATCAGAACCTGAATTTTTTCCTCCCCTCCCCCCACCCACCCACAATCCCATTTAATTTCACTTTTTCTGTTGAATGTAATTCAGATTCAAGTGTGGGTGTCCTTGAGACAGAAGCGGGAAACGCTGGTTACTCTGCATCAGTGGACCAGCTAAAAGAAAATGGATCACAGTTACTTCAGCAAATCCAACATTCAACAGTGCTTGGCTATATTCAGTGTACTAATCTAACCTAGAAATAAAGCCATTTACTAGACTGACACAAATGCTATCTGTACAGCTAACCCATTTAATGGGACAATGCAGTATTGCTTTAATCCTATCTCCTAAATTCCCTACGAATTATCAATACATCATTTTGCTGCATTACTTCATATTTAAGAGAAATAACTTCAGGATTTTAGATAAATTTAGGTTTCACTTGGAAACCTTGCTACAGCCAGTAGATTAGATTGTCGAGAAGGATTTGCACCAGTATCTCATTTTATACCAGGTGACCCAGCAACCTGTAACTGCAAATCCTCCAGGGCAAATTTGGGCATCATTTCTCTTGTAGTGGAGGTCTTTTTCCTGCAGCCCTTCCCAATCCTGCCAGATGCTGAACACCTTCTACCTTTCACTGGCATCAGAGAGCTGAGATAAAGTTGCTCCTTCAGAGTACCCTGACTAACTGAACCGGACCTAACTTTGACAGCAGATGAGCTGGACCAGGTAACCTTCAGAAGGCCCTTCCAACCTCAAATTATTCTATGGTCTTGCAAGTTTCTATCTGTGTAAGTCATACCACAAAGCAAGGCACAAAAGCCAAATCAAATTAATTAGGACAAATATTTCTTCATATTTTTAACATGCTTGGGGCCAATCATCTTAACCTCTGTTGAGGCAGAGGTGGCTCTACAGTGAGACGGCAGCAAAGGAAGAAGAGGCCAGAAGTGCACCAGACTGCAAAGTGGCTCAGATTTCAGACTTTGATTTAACCCCTTCCCTCCCACAAGGATTTCCATCCATCCCTCGAGGAAGCCGAAGCGCTGCTTTGACTCTAGGATTCATTATGGGGCCAGGGAGCCTAGCAAGTGAAACATGATTGCTTGGCTTTGAAAGCCTTTGAGACAGTACAGAGACATGTTGCATGAGCTGTGGATGCACATACTAGTTCTAGTACCTTGAGGGTAGAAAGGTTTGTTCGGTGGGTAGCTGGCATTTCCCTGCTGCATGTAGTTCTGAGGCATATTGTAAGGCCACGCTCCTCGGAGGAGAGGAAAATGGGTAGGGGTCCCATGGTCCCAAGGGACAGAAGGAGGGTTCATTTTACCAAACTGTCCTTGGAAACCCTGATCTATGTTTCAATTGAAAGGGAAAAGCACATTGCAAGTTGAAATAATTAAACAGTAAGTCACAAATACAATTTACATCTTAAACAACAGTTTGCAGGGGACTTAATGTGATTAGTCTGATGTGCTACTTTCTTTTAAAATATACATCAATAAAAATTACCACCTAAATTGCTTCATTATTGGCTATAATAGAATTTATTGGGGAGGAAGACAGAGGATGAATCAGTATTAAAATTAAGACCTACGATTCCATTATTCCTGTGTCATTCTCGTGATGAAAATGTAAGGTCTGAACAACGTTACTACTGTCTGATCCCACACAAATATCCACTGACATGAAAGCTATTATCCTACTGCAAGAAATAATTCTCAGATGTACGCTGGAATTCCACTAATACCTATATGCTTAAGAAACTTGCTATCTAGATCATCAGACCAACTTAAAATTTATTTTTAAAAATATTAAAATTGATTAAAATTGATTTTAAAAAATATAATTTGTGTACTTATTTCCAAAGTTTGTAAGCTATTCCATTTAAAATTCCAGTATCACTGCAACATTAAAGATGAGAAATCAAGCATCCAAGGAGGCAGGACACACAACATGAGGTGTAGCTCTGGAGTATGCATGAAAAAAGTTGTCTGAAACTTCTAATGATCCTACTTGTGATCAGTTGTCTACTGAAAACAAAATTTAAGTAGCTCTTTCCAAGTTAAGATTATGTAAGCCAAGACCAAGTTTCCAAAAGCTTACTGTTCTTAAATTGTCCCAAGACAAGTAAGAAACCAAACCAAAGAGAGAGGAGACAGCTCATCTCTACTGTGCATCCACCCAGTGACCCCACCTTAGTGGCAGCTAAGCCAAAAGGGAAATAAACCTGATTAAATACAAAGAGGAGAAATACTGTGACTGGGAACTAGGAAAAGGAGTGTGATGAGGTCAGAAATAGGTGGAAGATGAGGAATGGGAAAAAAAAATACTGTGATTGACAGCACAAGAAAATGGGAGAACGGAGAAGAAACTAGACTTTGTGGAGCTTGTCTGAAAGAAGGCAGCTACCTGGGCAAGGAGACTTGGACTGGAAGGAGCTGCCTGAGATAAAGTCAAAGCTGAGGTGGACATACAGAAGTGGACAGACAAGCCTGGACAGAGAACTAAGATCAGAAATGGAGACGGAGGGACACAACACCCTGGAGACACAGAAAACACATGGGGAGCAGTTTCTGTACCCTCTAAAATATATTCCCTACAAAGCTTTAAATAGAAAATCATGTATCTCTAGCACCTCAACATGTATTTGAAAATCATTGGTGAATTACTCCTCACCCAACACTGTTGACTCAGCTGAAAATCTCCTGTGGCTGTTAATCACCTTATTAGTGCAGAGAAAGGCTGGGCAGGAGATTAAGAATTTCCACCTTGTGAAGAACTGCTCCATTCCGTTGTACAATGGATGTGGTTTTTTTAAACATAGGAAGAGTTACATACTCAGAATAAATCAGGAGACCATTATCATGATCTACAGATAACAGTTAAAATTTAGGGGCTGCCACAGTTCACGTTGCAGAGAAAACTGAATGGGCTGCAATTATTATATACTGCTTTTTCTCAGCCTCAAACACACTTGGCTTTGCTATGAGGTGAGAGGCTGTTGCCCACTTGTTGCAGGAAAACGTATTTTCAGGAATAGACATCGAGATTATGGAAGTTGAATGTGGCAGGATAAACTCAAGGAATAAAGAACAGATAAGATGATGTGATACTATCCTAAATGCAAGGAGGCAATATTCAACTTGCACTGCTATAATCCTCCGAGTCTCTAAGCTCCTGGTTGCAGTATCAGCATTTATCTAACAAACTATGTAACAACATACTGATCCTAGGGGGTTTTTCCAACCCTGATGTTTCTATGATTCTATGACACAACAAAACCATTATTTATCAGCATATTCACAGCAATGTGCTTTAGACTCAAACAATGATTAGGACATTTCTCAGTTGAATGCAGGATTTCTCATTGTTGCACAGCCATAAGGGCAGACAGGACCAAGGCTTAAAAAGTCACAGTTACAGAACCTGCCTATTTTTTTTTTCTATGAAAATGTTAAGACACTGAAGGAAAAGGTTTAGTTTCTTAAGCATCAGATTTAAAACAAGTTGCGAGAGTTAGCTGTTTCTGTAACACTTAACACTGGTACACAAAGTACGAGAGGTTTGATACAACAGAGAAGAGTTACCTGAATTCCCCACAGTGCCATTGTTCACCAGCGAGTTTGGAGTCACAGGATTGTGCCAGTGTCCCTCATGAGAAGTGCTGGGGATTCCCATGGGCCTGGCAGCAGGCTGTGCAAAGATGATACTGGGATCATTCAAGCTTACACTGCTCTGGTTATTTGTGGTGCTGCTGCTGCCAGATCTCATAGAAAATGGAACATTTGTAGAATGAGGAGGGTTACTCGGTGCAGAGTGAATAACAGGCCCATGAATGGGCCAAGAAGTGTTGGGAAGCTGAATTTGGTGATGGTGCATCTGAAGCAGTCCCAGGTTATGCAAGGTGGAATACTGACCTGGGGGAGATTGGGGAAAGTTAAACAAAGGCAGCTGGACCTGATGGGGTGGCTGTGCACCCTGCTGTGGCTGTGGAACATGCTTAGCCTGGGATATTGATTGTGGTTGAGTCTGGTTAATGGAGGCTGGCTGAGAGGAGTTCTGGGTAAACTGCTGAGGTTGTGGAGAGTAAGATGATTGATGCGAATCAGACTGGAGGGGAAAGAAAAATATATTTGTGATTAGTTTACCACTTATTTAATGGTCGTTTTCTTTAATAAGCACCCACTACATTAGAATATTCATAAAAAAGGCAGAGCCCTCCCCAGCAACACCCCAAACACTGCACCCAAGTTCCTGCTGGTTTCAGTTAAGTGCAGTTCCACTGACACTGACTTTCACCAACAGATAATTTGATTTGTTAATAATTTGCACATCCCACCATCAGAAACATCATTCTGAGCAAACATTAGCCCCAAGCTTGTCATTAGACTACTCACACATCTGTTTCTGATTTTTAATCAGTGTCTTCCCCACACTACTTATTTACCACAACCCAGAGTCTCAGTAACTAATTACCTTATTTCTAAATAGAGTGGTTCTTATTACTACACACAGTTTTTTAAGTAATTCCAAAGCTCCTAATATTTTTTCCAATTTTTAAAATCTGTTAAAGGAAAAATGCAAATTCCAAAAACCCAGTTTCAACCTTCATACCTGATGTTAGGCCATGGCTAAAGGCACAGAAATATCAGTTATTACAACCTTGGCAGAACTCTTACAAAGCTTTCCCTTTATCAGCAAAAGAAACAGGCATGAGGCCATTTCATCTGTTTGGAATTGCAACTAAGAAATGAAGCACTTCAAGAACTGGAGTGGCTGAGAAAAGAGTTCCCCAATTTATCTGCCAATATTTAATATCAGTATCTGGATTAACTAAATCTGGTTCTAAGCGCTGAAACAAGATGCTGATGGCATAAGATAAGTGCCTCCAAAGAGGCAGTCAAATGGCAGACAGGCACCTAAACCAGAGAAGATTACCTGAATCTCAGATCTCATTCTCCCCCCAAGATTGAGTCTTCTCTCCATGGACTACAGCCCCCAGCCAAGCTCCGAGTGCCTCAGCTGCTGTCAAACACCTCAAGTTAAAGGTCTCTGCAGCTTGTCCCTATCCATGATTGCTCCCCTGTCCATTTAAATTGGCAGTCGCTTTTCCCCAGAGGTCTGCAGGACTTCTCCATGCCAGAGCATTTTTTTCTAGCAGCATGCTCTGTGTCTGTGCATGGGAAAAAGCCCAGAAGCTGGGATTGCTCCCTGCTGCTATTCCAACTGTCCTTGTGTGAGTGCCTCCTATAACCTTTCTAATCAAACCAGGAAGAGAAGGTAAAACTGGGATTTGAAAGGTGACCACTAGTTTAACAGTTTAAATGCTACAAAAGAAAAGCACACGCACTGATTACAGCCTCCCTGCAAACATTAACCCACCACAAGCATGCACTGGATGTGCCAGCAGCAGGACTGGAGGAGTGTTAAGCTCCCGTCTCTTGATCTGCTTCCCATTCTCTACCTCTTGCTTCCCTAATATTACCCCTTCCCATTCTCCTCAAACAATTCCTGCACAGCACATATTCATCAAGAAATCCTGGCCATATGACAACCATGCAACACAGAGAGTTGATGACATCCAGAGAACACAAGAATGTGCACAAGCAGTAGGTCCAGCGCACATGTGTCTGCCTGTGTGTGCACCCACGTGTCCAGCTTCCATTTCCCAAGCAGAAATACAAGGCTCCCAGAAAAATCCTCTTGTGACACGTTCAGCCCTTCACTTAGATAGGGCTGTATCAATCCCTCCTAAACAGCATATTATTATAATAAAAATAATGTCATAAGGTGTTTGTTACTGGAGCCAACATTGCAATAAAAGCTTGCTGATCAATTAGAGCATTTGTGATCAGCAGCCCTGAGTACTGTTTGCTTAATTGCCTGTTTCATTAGCAGGCACACGTTTCTGAGACTAACAGCTTAAAACAAATGAATTTCTGCTGTATTCTGGAGTCCAAAAATACTAAATGCCAGCAGCTGTATTTGCTCAAATACCCTCTGCTACCCAACTACACTTAGAAGTATGTTAAACATATTTTATGTAGTTCTACAGAGACTTGAACAAATTCTAAGATGAAACTACAAATAATTTCCCCTCTGTTCAGCTTTGTTCTGGCAGACTTTTGATTGATCTGATGCATCTGTGTTCCCTGTCTGTCCATGACAGTCCCTTAAGACAGTCCTCTTAAACAACAGTCATGGTTGTCACTACCCTCAGTCTCCAGCATGCCAACAATGAGCTATGCTTTACCTCCCTTAGTAGCTCCAGAACATTGTCAGAATAACTAAACACAAAACCTGGAAAGGCTTCCTATCTTAAATCTGGCCTTTCAATCTGGTAAGGTATCTCACATGAAATTTGACTATGAGGTTTCCATACTGAAAAGCCATAAATGCTCTCCAGGAGACACTGTTACAAATCAAAGTTTCATGAAGTGGCAGAGTGCAACGCTGTCATAATAAAGGCCAGAATCTGAGGAAATACACACCAAGCTGTTCCCAGCATGGCTGGTTTGCTCCAGCTCACTCCAACCCCCAGCTCACTGAACTTACACATTCCGAGGACTGTCTCGTGCGCAGGGGTCGCTCCACCTGCTGCTGGCTCACGGCTACCAGCTGGGAATTCACCATGCTCCGGACCAGCTGGGTGCCTGAGCAGGGAACAAGAGTGTCAATACAAACCACAGGTTACAGGTGACACAGAATGAACAGAACTGGACAGCAGCAATAACTCACATGGCAGAGTAAGTAAACTTCTTTAGCCTCTCCTTTAAGTGAAAACCTGTCCCTCTACTGGCAACAGACAACATGAACAGGTACAGCAGCTAAATACAAAATCTATTTCTGAGTAAAACAAATTCTAGCACGAACAAGGCTCACTTTGCTATCAGGTGGGTTTCCACACTACTACTGTAAGCAATGGCATTTTAAATAGCAACAGCAGAAACTTTTGGGCAAAAAAAGTAAAGAAAAAAAAAGAGTAAAGGATAACAGAACACAAAAAAGCAGCAAGGTTCCCTCTGAATTTATGAGTGCCTTCTCTACTTTCTCAAGTAGCACAGGCACCTAAGGGCCTAAGTTGAATGGGTTTGCAATTAGACTAGTCTCTAAGTACTATCAGGAATTGGAAAGCTGGATCTAGCCTCCTAATTCATCTGTACACTTTTGTGGTGATTTTTGGTGAAAATACATTTACTTACCTCTCACAGATGGTGGAGGGTTAGCTAACATTTGAGAAATATTTGGAAGAGGAAATGCATTCAATTATTATTATTATTACTACTACTTCTAAATGCACCCAGTGAGTGGCAGACAGGTAATGCCATATCCTGAAGTCCACTATACTTACTGCTGAGTACAGTTTTACCACCCATGCAAAGACTGTACTTCAGGAGACATTACTCCCCTTGAAGAAAAGCAAAACTTGGACTAAAAGCAATGACTGAAAACATTACTTGCAGGATTGTTTTTTTAGGTTAATTACCAGGTCTGTACAAAAATGTAGAGAAAAGGGATCTCAGAACTTTCAAACTAGACTAACAACACAAACTAACTTACCTGGGACGCTGTTATTTCTCTGACGGGTCTGTTTGAATTCAGGACAGTCTCTCCTAACATGACCCACATCCCCACAGATGAAACATCTTTTCTCTCTTGTTTCTCTGTCATCTTCTTTCACTTCTTTTTCATCATCTTTCTCATTCTCCTTTTTCTTCAACCTGAAGAATAATTTTTATTAGCAATATCATCAAACCACACACACAGACCCAACCCCCTGTGGAGTTGTTACATTGGTACGTTCAAAGGAAATGGTTACACAACCAACAGCTGTACCAGAATACAAATATCTCAGGCATCCCAGAAAAACACTTTCAGATTCTGGGCTGGTTAACAACCTGTTTGTATAAACTTAAGGAACTCAGAAGCTCCTCAGACTTGTCCCAGAGCTGTCTGACTGTATTAGTGCAGAACTATGCCTGCAGTTAAGCAGGCTTAGCCTGCCAGGTAGCTTGGGAGTAGGTCTATGCAGCAATCCCACTGAGTCAGAATATACCCAAAATAAGTGACCTTGTAGATACAACCTTCCCCTGACTGGAGAGGACATATTTCTCTATAAGAGTGCTTGAGTCTAGACAGCATGTGAAAGAAAGCACTGAGGCTCTTTCAAACATTCTGTACTAATACAAAAGGAGAGGAACTAGTGATGAGGAACCAAGACAAGAAGTAAAAGTCTTTTTTCACAAGGTAGTTGTAGGATTGTTACTATTATTTTGTGAGCTGTATATACAATTTGACAGAGTTCATGTGTGGCTCTGCTATAGCAGCAGTTTGTGTGAAGAGCAGATCACAACTTCTTTCCCTGAGGCAGATGTAGGGAAAAAAGTGATGCAATTCAATGTGCTAGCGCCTGTTCTGAGAGCAGCTGAAAGAAATAGTCCACCTGTGACCTCAGGCTTCCAGTCCACATTCATGTATCTTGAACTCTGATGACTGAAAAAAAGACTAAAATAAGGACTTTGTGGGAGGAAGAGACCAAGAATCCTTTAAAGACTTATGGAGCACAAAACTGACAATAAGGAGCACATGAAAAAAGCCCAGACTGTAATCTGCATTCTAAGGGCTTCAACAGGTTTTAGGAGGAGTCAGACAACCTACACTGAATGGGTCACTAAAAATCCAAAGCTGTAAAAATGAGAGGAGGGCACATTTTCTGTCAATTCCTGCTCAACTCTCTCTGGAGATATTGACCTGCAGGTACTGGGGACTCCTTTTGCAGGAGTTCTGGATCCGACATTAATGAGTGAAATTAATGCACAAGTGCGAGATCACCAATACGGTGCTACAGAAACGCACCTTAACTCTGTACATTTTAACTATTCCCAGAGTTGAATAAATGAACTTTTACCTACCTTGCAGATGTACGTTATCAGATCTACAGAACAATTCAAATTCAACAGTGTCTTCTGACCATGATCACTACAGGAAATCCATTTTAATACATGGCAATTTGTGCAGCCAGGTAATATGGCCTCCATCTGAATGTTTACACTATAAAAATGTTTACACTATTTAGTGATCTAAACTTTAAGTTAAGCTTGACTACATATTAACACATTATAGACTTGATTTTACTCTGTGTATGCTTGCATAAGCACTCTAAGATTTAAAGAGATAATCAGAAACTGTCGTAAGAAAGGATGGGAAATTGAGGATCAGATATGAAGCTTTGATTTTCTCTTCAATTCAGCAATTTTTTTTCACTTTCATTAAATCTTCAAATATCCAAATCTCTTCTGATTGAATCTCCAAGGTTTTATGATAGCTTTCTATATTACTCACCTCCTCCTCTTTGGACAGTCTTTCATGTAGTGACCAATTTTTCCACAGACACGACAACATCTGTCATTGGGTGCCAATTCCCCATCTGTCAGCACTTTTGAGTCAAAAAAGTATTCCTATAAAAACACATCAGACAGATAAAATATATAAACCATTTACTTACAAGACTGAGAAATGGAAGCATAATCGAACAGCTTTCATCTCCTATTGTTCCCTAAGTGTTACTAGTTCTTGGATTATACCTGGTCCTTTTCTTCCCCTAGATAATGGCAGCTTTTGCAGAGACATGGAGCAGCCTGGGCTAAAAAGGGGTATTTGGTCTCAGGGCCAGAGGCTGAATCTGCAGAACAGCTCATCCAGGCTCCAGCTTGCTGCTTAACTTCCACCTCCCCAAAGGCTCCTCAGAGGGCAAGTTTGATCTATTTTGGTGTCTGAGTCACTGCTTGAATTGTTTTCAAAGCAGCCGATGTCCCTTCCCAAATGACATGATTATATCCCCCTGGACAGAACAAAGCTCAGGTGGGGAACAGATGGAGCATCTGTAGACTGACCTGCATCCCTCCCCTCCCCTGGAATTTGCTCAGGACAGCTGCGGTTCTGATGTGTGTCAGCACAAAGGCCACAGTTTACAGCCTCTGAGCAACATAAATATTGTGAAAGTACTGTCTTGCTTGGAAGACTGAAATAGAGGTACAAACTCAGAAAAAAACACAGATAAAGCAGGCAAACGGAAAAGAGAAGATAGGGAAGGATGATGGGAAATAAAAGCTTTCAAAAAATTTTTAGAATCCTTTAGAATCACAAGCCTAGTTAAAAGTCAGTGGGAGAAAATCCTCTAAACTGTTTTAGAAAACACATTTCTAAGTTGATGTTAAAAACACTAATTCCAGCTGATTTATTTGCTCATACTTAAAAAAAATACAGTTGCCTATTACACTTCAATGACTGGGCCCTGGAGCACAGAGAAGCACTTTCTCCAATATAATGTTCCATGAACACATTCCTGACCCTAACTAACTGTGCAAATTCTGAGGATCAACTGTTAATAAAATGGTCAATTATCATCCTTTTCCTTCCTTAAGCAGCAACTCTTACTATCCCCAATTGGAAAAATAAATAGTGTAACATCTCTTGAATATGTCTGCTTCAGCTACATGAACGGCTAGTAAAGTTCCTAAAGCTGTTTCTGGGTTTTATAGCCAAATTTGAAGTTTTCTGCAATACTTAACGTCACACAAGGAGAAGTTTTATTAAAAATAAAACCCAAATTAAGTTTACTGTCCCCAAAAATACCCATCACCCATCCAACCACTCCTGTGAATTTTATATTGCAGGAGCCCAATACTAAGCTGTACATTTTATGCAGTGTAATTCCATATATTGTGCATACCAAATTGATAAATGCATACAAGAGATTTGCCTTGGGTGCATCAGTTCAGTGGAAAAAGAAAAGTAAAAAACATACTAAAAACTCTGAAAACTTACAGCTTCTCTTCCAACAGCTGGGTAGAATGGGGTGCCAAACAATTTTCTGCCATTGATAAATGCCTTCATTATGAAATTGGTCACTATTGAAGAAAGACAAAGTTACTAGAAAACAATCAAAAAGGCACAACTCAATGAAGATTAATCATTAGTAGACATTAATGGCTTACTTTTCCTAGAGACTCCAGCACCGAGATTATGATTCAAGTCAAAAGGATCTGTGCAGAGAAGGGAGAAAACCAAATCAGTGTTGGAAAATACATGCTGCAATAGATTTGTTTTTATTTTAATGCAGAGATTTCCATTCTAAATGCATTCCCAGAGTAGACCATAGCAAAGCAATGCTGAGTATTTTGAAAACATGGGACTATCCATAATACAGTAAGAAGAGTGATTTACTGACATTTTGTAAAAGTTATGAGACTAATCTTATTTTGAGAGCTGTAGGACTTTTTTAAAACACTGCTGGTAGTTTCCTCACATAAAGATCCCATGCAAAGAGATCAGATTCTCCAGCCCCAGGGTTCATTACTCCCTCATTAATGGCAAGGCAGTGCAGCAGAGCAGCACCTTCAATGGCAATGCATTTGGATGTCCACTGCTTCTCAAACGTCGTCAGCAGCTTCTTCTGCCGGATGCTGATCACATATTCCTTGAAGTCAAATTCCTCAGTGTAGAATCTCAGCAAGCCCAGCCAGAGCTCTCCAAGGGATTCAGTGTTCTTCCCAAGGGAGGGCAGACGCTTCTTCTGCAATGGGAGACACCTTATGCAGCTACAGTTACTGAAGTACTTCTTCTCCTGCAATCTCTCTCTAATTATGAGACTGTCTACCATGAATGGTTTGGTTTCATTTAGTTAAAGTAAGGTTAAATCACTACAGTTAAGGCTAATCCTGGACTGTTTCTGAGAATGAAAAGTATTTTTCCTGCTTCATGTTATTTAGAAATGACTTAAAAACCAAGATAAAGACAGCCATTTCAGCAAAACAGGACTCATTTGGGAACTTCTAATTATGGATATTGAAGTTTAATACTCATATATTACACTGCTTGATATTTATTACTTTCCCATAAAAACAGGGTTTAATTTTTAGTGACTCTTCTAGAATTAGAATATTACCAATTCTTCCATGTCATCAAAGAAAAAAGCATTCCATCCATCTACCATTCTCTGTGGAATCTGTTTGCCATCAAATATCTGCCAAAATAGAGAGGGCACAATCACTACTCTTAAGTCCAAGTCACCATAAAACACTTACAGTTTTGCTGTTAAAAATAACACAAAAATATAAATATTTTAACAATTGCTTCTTATACAGACAAAATTTCCCACTGGTAAAAAGTTTGAAAGTCTTTTGCATTATTGCTGTACCTCTCTCAAATTATTTGGGTATTTAATTTTGACTTCTTCCTTGCAACTAGGAAACACGACTGAATTACCTTGTCAAGATTCCAACATCCCTCTTGCCCACAGAGTCTCTAAGGAGACTTTGTATGATTTCTATTACATTTTGACTTTAGCACAGCCAAGGGGAAATTCCACTGTTATTTAAATGTACTCTCAGGGTAACAATAAATAACAACCCCCAACCACTACTAAAGAATCAGTAAGAAAGTCTATGAGTCTCAGCTGCAATGTTTAAGCCAATTTTCCTCTTGCACAGAAACCAAAAAAAGTCAGAAAGGGATAATTTTCAGATGTGCTTGGGAGTTCCACAATGTCTCCAGCAAAAGGCAGAGAGCTGTCTAATTATATTTTCCCCACCCATACAGTGGAGGTACAGAACATTATTTTCTTAATAAAGTTTCCTGGCACACATGAAATATTACCTTCAAAGTTGTACCAAAGCATCAATTTTCTTTTTTTTACCCCTAACCAAATAACAAAATCAACTTTTTCTCTTACAAAGTGTTGAGCAATAAATAATGCTGCTGACAATAACTGGTTGAAGAGCTGGACTCACATTTCAAGAGCATCTGGTGCAGTCTCACAATTACAATTCCCTTCTCTCCATACCACCTGCCAATTTTTTTCTATCCTGTTCAGCATATAAATATCACCATAAGACTAAAATCCCAGAGCAAATTTAACAGCAGAACTTAGGCCCAACAGATCCCCAATTTTGTTCTAATTTTCTCAATAAGTTTTACCAACTAAAACCAAGTGGGAATTAAGAAGCTGCTAATTTGAAGGGCCCCATATTTCCTTCATCCCCCCAATCCTAAAAGCCCAGAGTTGTCATATTTGGCTTGAAGAAAAGGTGCACCTATTTTCACGGCCTCATATTCTGCAAACCTACCTCCTGAAGAACTGGAATAACTGGTGGGTTTCTCTGCTGTAGGAAGTACAAAACCATAAGGATGTAGGCATAGGAGGACAGACTCCCACGGGATGCATCACCAATATCGCAGCGCTGCAAAAACACATTTCAAACAAAACACTAAATTCACATTTTTTTATTCCAGACGAACAACTATGTCAGAGAGCAAACAGAAACTCCACCAAGTAACAGCAGATACATTCACCTCATAACTAAAAATTGGTTTATGAAGCCTGAAAAACAAATGCTCTCTAGAGTCAACTGCCATCTGGCAAATGCACAGGATAACTGACTAACACAAAAACAGAAAAGCTTCTCTTAGCCAAAATATATATTTTTTAAAAATTTTGACATGCCAAATAGAAAAAAAAACCCCAAAACAGAAATCCCAGATTTCGACACTGTAAAATTTAATTTTCCTAAACTCATGTTCCTCAAGCTGTTTTTCTATGATTCCTTACTTTGGTTCCCCTCTCTCTTTTTTTATAAAAAAATTCAATTAACAGGCAAGTATTTCCATGTTGTACTGGCAACTTAGGCAATAGGTGGCATTTTGCAAGCATATAAACACATCCCTAATGAAGCACGGTCCAGCCTGCACAACACTGTGAACAAACAGCCCTGCCCATGGCAGGGGTCAAAACAAGAGGAGCTTTAAGGTCCCTTCCAACCCAAACCACTCTGTGACCCTCTGATCGGGGGGAATTACCTTACTATGCCTGAGGATCTTATTACAGTAAAACCTTTCCACAGCACCTGCATCTAAGATATCCTTTGTCTCAAGCCTGTGTTATAACAAACAAATTTTTAACCTCCTAGGTCTGCAAAAAAAAATAGGGATTCACAAATTACTTTCCCATTAGCAGCAGCAGTGACAGCTGTTCCTGGTTTTTCTGCCAATGCAAGCAGAGGAGGAAGCATTTTGCATATATATTCAGGAGTGTACATCCCACAACTCGGAAATTTGATCTTTACAGTAAAATTTTTAGAATGTACAGAACACTACGCAAGGCTACCAAAAAAAAAAAAGTAAAATTCATTATTATCAACACAAGGCATTTTTAATCTGGACACAGAAGAGACGTGGCAATATTGTGCACTACTGTGACCACACCAAGACAACAATCATTCCTAGTCTTGGTGACAGAACAATGAACATGTCCATTGCATTCTGGCACAAAGCTATTTTATATTCATCTTGATGTATTTTATTACATGAACTTCTGGTAGCATGATGCACTCTCCATAAGCCATTTTAGATTTGCCCTAGTTTCACTAAGCTTTCTTTGGATGTGTCTGGGGAGTGCATTTAACAGTTCAGCTTGAATAAAAAGCAACACCAAGTTTCAATTAGAACATCAGAATGAAAGATGCAGGAGATTTGGTATTTGATATTTCCAAACTCTTAAAGTCAGGTTATGTCCTAGGCATACATCACCCCCTGCCTACCTACTCCTGACTTTTACATCAAGGAAAACAAGGGAAATACACCAGAAGAAAGCTGCAGTAATCCCTGGGCTTTTCCCAGATACGGACACAGCATTCTACGGTCTCCTTTCCAGCTGGTATTAGTAAAAGGCAAACTCTGGAGCAGAAAAACCTGTGTTGTACAAATAAGTACCTTCTTTTTCTATTACCTTTGCAAAAACTTTCATTGTGTAGCCCAGATATTGCACTCTAGGGTCAATAGCTGCATATGTAGCCAGCATCCTTGTGTTATGCTGTGCCTGGAAGAAGGAAAAGTCAAATCAAACAGGTGGGAATGTGAGCCATTTTGCAGTGCTGGGTGAAAGCTGGAATGAGCTGTACTATTCCTGCTGGCAGGCAGGCCGTGGGGGATGTGGCACTAACAGTTTTCAGAAGCATCCACAGAAAAGGGCTTTCTGTGCCATGACTTGCTCTGCCATCAGGTCCTACTTGATTGGGCTGAGGGTGTGGGCCACTGAATTTAAATAATGCAGGAAAAAAACCCAAACACACAAAAGCATTTTCATTCTGATTTCAAAATTATTCCCTCGAATGATTATTTAAGCAAGGCAGAAAGAACAAAAAAGCTTTCTTTGAGCACAAAAGCCAAGTAGATGCTCACCAGTGTATTGTATAAACTGATATCTCCTTCTAAGCCACTCCGTCTGTGTTCAAACTTTACTATAGGCACTTTGGCTGTTGTTATAGGCAAGATGTTCCTCAGACCTGGGGAAGCAACACTTTAGTACATAAAATGTTTCCATTAACTACATTTGTAGTAAATCTAACTACAAAACAAATGGTATTTTAAAGCACCTACCTGGATGCTTCTTAAGAACTTTTGCCAAACCTTCTATTATTTCTTTACAGTTTAACTTCTAGGAAAAAGAAATATCACAGCTTCAGACATTAAAATATGGATCCTATTCCAACAAGCACATTTACTGTCACATATATATTTCATAGAGGAGAAGTCCATATACTGGTAATAAGCCAGCAGATGGATTTAAATAAACTGGTGAGTATGATCTCTAAACTGATCTCTATGTGGAGATCTACAGTACACTAACAGTGTGTGTATGGGGCATTAAAGTAAAATAGGCTACATCTTGCTTCAGTTGTGCAGAGTGCAACAAGCCAACATGCTATTAGCAAATCCTGCCTTTTCTGTGGACAGAAATCTTAACTGAATTAAAAAATCTTGAGTTCTTGAACTTAAAATAGCAGATTTCATCAATTTCAAAACTCTTACCTCTGCATTTTCATGGCCTTCCAGTGTCATGCAGATATCGAGATCACTGTCCCGAAATCCAAATCCATTCTTTGAGGAGCCAAATAAGCAAAGCCTGGCTTTGTCTAATCAAAAGAATACAAAAGAAAGGTAAATTCTATCACAGATGAATGATTAAGTGCTTACTATGCAATATTGCTTAACTGCAATGTGCAGGTGCCCCTAAAAATGAGCTTCAAGAAAGCTTCCAATGTCATTTCAAAGACTTTAGTTTTGATAAAGGAGGAAGCACAACACTTTAAAAATTATTTACAGAAAGTAAGGCAGGATAAAGCCCATGTAATTTTTTATGACTGAGGTGTATTACAGAGTTACTATAATCATTAAATGGCACCTCTAAATGTGGTGCAATGCATGTGACAGCACTTTGCTGTTTTAAATAAATAAAATTATGTGCAAACTCAGTCACCAGTTCAGCTTCACCCCAAAGATAAGACAGAGCTACTCTTAAAACAGCCCAAGCAAAATTGCCGGTTCCACTCATACTCCTTCCAGGTTGGATATTTTTCCTGTGCTGAGGTAAATTCGGTCAACCAGTAAGTTTTTGTAATTATAACATACTCCTCAAGAAGATACAAGCAGTGAGATTACTATACTTTATGGAACCTTCTTTCCCAGTTGCTTTGTTTACGACACAGTATTACAGTGTCTTTTCAGTCTTGTAACGGAAAGGAAAACTACGTAATTAAGAGGAATTCCTTCCTAACTGCAAAGATTACATTTTTCTGTTCAACTGAAACCAATGCTTGTAAAATAAATCTAACACCTATTCACAGATTTTTCCTAACCTTTAATAGAATTGGAAACCTTAAGTCTTTCAAAGCTTTGTAAGAGGAATCAATCCTCAGCTGCTGCCAGTAACTGGAGGCCCAGCCAGCGCACGGAAGTGGAATTCCTTGATGACAGGCCAAATACACAGAATGGATGGCCTTCCCTGGACTGGAATTCAGGACACCTGGGTTTGGTATCTGGCTCTAGCATTGTTTTACACCACCTACAAAAAAAATCACTTTGTGTCTCTGTGCCTTGGCTGCCGTCACTGTAGCAAGCCACCTTTGCCTGTTTTATATAAGGGATGTGAAGATAAACTCGTTAAGAGTTCTAAGACACTTAAACATTGCTGACTAAGGAACAACAGCCCTTGGCCCACGACCAAAGCTAACACTAAACCCAACCAAACTTTCTTTTTGTCCTGACTGCAACAGTCCTGTGTCTGCATGACTACTCTGGCAGCTCTTCCTCCACTCTAGGGACATTTCCATGGAACAGCATGAAGGGATATTCAGTGTCAAGTCTGCAAGACAGCTTTCCATACAGAGGGGAAAAGAGATGCCACTGCTTAAAGCAAGGAAAATAAAATGAGACCATCACATCTTCATGCTCTGGACACCATGACTGAAGAAAGCATTACCAAGAACCACTACCTACTGTTACATACCATTGTACTCTTTTCGAATGAATCTTTCCAAACTTGCCAGTATTTGTTCTCTGTTCTGTTGTTCAGATAAAGGAGGGGATAATTCATCTAAGTAAAAACAAGTTAAAGCACAGTCAGATGTGAAACTCAGCTACCTCTGAAATGTCTTTCAGCTAACTAAAAGATTGGAATTTTTTTCCTGTTATGTTTACTTTGCTTAAATATGTGTTTTTCTTTTTATATCATTAGAGTCTTCAGGGTTTTATTTCAAGACACCCGATTTTACTGCAGTTATTCAAACACAGAGAGGCCTAGTGGGCACCTGGTATCCAGCCAAGGTTAACCACCACAACACTCAAAAGGGGTTTTTCCCAAAAGACACCACAGAATTTGAACGAGCACAAAAATCAGTAACTTCTACAGGCCCTGTGAAAAATCCCACATAACATTAGTTTTCCAAATCTATTACAAGGTATCACATCCAGGAATTATAAGAAAATTAAAATACTGATCAATTTTCAGCCTGGGGCACTTGGAAGAGCTTCTCCCTACTGAATTATAAATAATTGTAAATAAGTAATTTAGCCATAGAGTTTTTAATTTTTCCAGGTTACAGATCACAGCACACAGTGGAGTACAAACACTTTCTGAACTTACCAAAACATCTTTTACACACTATATCAAGTATTTCCCGAAATCTGTCGGTCATCGGTGGTAGTGGTTTTAGATCAATTTTCTTGAAATCCTCTGGGCAGTCATTTTTGGAATGTCCATCCCGTTTGCAGATGCTGCATACTATAGTTGGTGGCTTTTGGGGAAAAAAGAAGCGCACAAATGTAAGTTTTTACTTCTAAGATAGTTCAGCAGACCTAACAATTCCAAGCAATGAAGAACATTTAACATATGAACAACAACAGAGCCTCTAGAAAGAATAGAACACCTCTCAATAGGCTGCATTTAGTTCTCACAGTGCCTAAAAGCACCTGGAAATTCTGCAAGTCAGTAGGAAAGGAAAGGGAAAAATAACCCACAAAACAAACAAAAAATAAAACCCAGGATTTGTGCATGTGTAAACCAAAAAGCTTTGCATAAGATGGGGGCAACAGACCATCCATTTAGTCCAAATGGGGCACAGGTTGGTCTTTTGCAGTCCTGAATAACAGGACTACAAGGGCCATTCCCAGCACAAACTGAAACAACCACCCTGCCATCCATCCGCCCGCAGTCTGAGCGATTTAAAAGTCACAGCCCCCTGCCACGCGGCCAGCACTGCTTACCTTTCCTGAAGTAAAAATAAACTTATCAAACACGTAATGCATTTCTTCCGTGGAGAGTCTGCCTTCCTCTTTGAGATCCTGGGGTTCCCCCCCTGCTGTGCAGAGGGGCGAGGTAGCTGGTGTGCCAGTGCACTTGGGCTGCGGAGACGCCTCCGGGCCCGAGCTCTGCCTGCTCTCGGCGTCAGAGAAGTCATTGCTCGAGTTGGTGTCCTCGGGCTGATGTTCACTGCAGTTACAGTGGGGGCTGAGCTCGCCTTCGGTTATGCAAACTGAGATTTCTAAATCATCCCTCTCTTCCGGTGATTTTTGCTTTAATTCACAGCATTCGTTAGAAATAAGGGATAAACTTTCTTCTTTGTCTTCATCGTAACTAGAGTCCAATGTCGGAAGGAGCAAAGAGTCCACGTCCTTGGAAGTACAACTTTTGGCTACAGCATCTACCACTTGATTACATTCAACTTCATTCTCTGGTATGTTACATCCACTTCCTATATTTTGTTTATCTACAACATTTTCCTCTTGTGGAAGGCAACAGTTTGCTACAGGCTCTTCAGGTCTCGTGGATTTCTTATTATTCATTTTCCCTTTTTCTTTTTTCTTGGTATCTGGCTTGGATTTAATCCCATCTTTACTTTGTGGACATGCAAAATATTTATATGCCGTCCTAAATCTCTCCAGGATGTACTCAAATACCATCTGGCTATTGAGACTTCGTGCAACATTCCTCTTAAGTGCAAAAGGATCTAGGAAGAAAAGAAAAAAGAAAATTTTCATTAGTAATCCTTAACTTCTACATTTCATAAAGTAGCTGAAATCCCTACATTATTGTAAAGCAGTTAAAAAGAGATCCAGTACTGTTTTGGATCTACTTAAGAGAATGTGAGGCCCCCATGTTTTTTTTAGAATCCTTCCATACAAAACACATTCATGTGCAGCCATGAATGGCTGACTATCATAAACCATTCTAAAAAATGTTATTTTAAAAGAAAACCAAGGGTATATTGTACCATTATAGTATGAGCAATTTCTAACCTAGAAATTAAAATGAACATAGGAAGGGAAAATAAAAAATAGGCTTGCTAGAACCTTTCTTCCTCCACTGAAGAAGGATTTGTGTTTCCCTTAAGAAGTTATTTTGACTAAGAGTAACATTAAAGTCATAAGGATTAAATGAACCAACCTCACCAGGTTTCATTCTTAGTCCTTCCTAGTGATTTCTAGATCAAACATGTTTTCCAAGCAAAAAGAGCACCTGCATAGTTGCTATAAGTTTGCCTGGGAAGATAGCACCACACTGAGATTCTGTTACTTCGCAACTTCAGCTACAAACTTAACATTAAAAAGTCAAAAATGAAAAATTAAAAACCATAAAGCAAACAAAATCAACACAAAGATACCAACAACAGCAGGTGTCAGAACCAGAATGTAATCTGAGGTTTTTTGAAATTATTTCCTGTTTCTTCCTCTTCCTTCCTTCCTTCAACATCCCACATGTTGAACAACACTAATGTTACTCAACTCTAACTAGAAGTGATTGAAGGAAAGAATTAGGAGAGGAATTTAAAGTCACAGGAGTGATCTCAAGACCCGCTACTCAACATACGCCTCCACAATTCATTGCTTGTTTTTCTCTGATTTACTCTTCCTTCTCACTCTTCTTGTACCTTATTGACTCATCCTTCAATGCACCTTTAGTACCTCATTCTCTGTCTGTATGATTCTCTTTGTCCTCTCCATCGCCTCAAGTGTTACAGATAAGCCACTTCAGCAACATCTCTAGAAAGTGTTCAAAAGTCATTATTTATGCTTTTATAAATGTATCACCTTACATGGTTTCTTAACCTTCCTCACATACCCAAATTCTCTATTCTTAAGGCCAATTCAGAATGCCAAGCATTGCTCTGTGACTTGCCCTGTTTTTTTAAACAGGGGAAACTTGTTTTCAAACGGACTAAATAGCTGATAAAATATACATTAAAAAAACCTTATTGTCCAGACTTCTTGAAACAGACTGGTAAGTGTTAGGTAAATACAGAAGATAATGCAGGATGAGGACAGAAGTAGAAAGGATGGTCCTACCTTCAATGGCTATTCGCCTTTTAGGCCAGTTTTTATTCTCTCTGGTTAAGAGCTCCTGTACCCGTATGCTGATGACATACTCCTCCAAAGCAAATTCCAGTGTGTAAAACTTCAAAAGTTCCAACCACAGTTGCCCCAGTGAAACTTGGTGAGGGGTTTTGAGTGCTAAGAGAGACTGAAAAACATGGACGAGAATGCTCAGGTTCAATAAGAAATAATTATTCCCCTTTTTTTTCCCTGGTTCTACTTAATATCTATGTTTAAAGATGAAAACAGGGGTAAGAGGTAGCAAATGGTTTTCAATGAAATAAAGCAATGACTTACAATCCCGTGTTTCTCCTTTCCATTACTTTGGTTGTCCACTTCTGAGCTTGTTGCCTTCTTGCCACCACCTTTTTGTTGTTCAACTTTAGCTTTACTTTCTGCTCCAACAGAGTTTTTTGCTGCACCGTTTGTTGGGGGTTTGTACTCCCACCTTACAAACTCGTCATCTTCTACACCCTTCAGCTGGTGGTCATCTGGCCTCTTGGAATCAAAGCCTTCAATCTAACAACAATTAAAGCGGCTCTGAAACAAGACTGCATGTAATACATACAACCAAACGTTTTCACCAAAGGTAACACTGACAGTTGTGGTATTTATACCCCTCAAGAGTAACTGATGTCAGTGGAATAAATTCAGAGAACTAAAGAAGAAAATAATTGCATTTTGTCTAAAATACAGCATGACACAATTCCAGAGGCTACAGCAACTGCCTTTTAAAAAAAGTCTTCAGAATCATCAAGCATCATCTTTGTGAGGATTAATCACCAATGCATTTTATTTACAATGGCAATCAAATTCTGCACATGAGCTTGCAGAGCACAGAGAAGATGTCAACAATTTACAATAAGGTTACTATACCAAATCACTTACCCAATTGCCCAAATAGGATGGTAAAATACGTGGTTTTCTTTGTTGAAGAAAAAATATCACCATTAAGGCAAAGGAATATGAGGGAATGCCACCTTCAGCCTGACAGTCAATGTGGCAGAGCTGTAAGACAATAAATAATTACTTCTCTGATGTAACATCAGCATTTTAATTTATGATCTACTACAAAAAGGACAAATACTAAAGAAATGTGAGAAACAGAGTGAAACAGAAAATCCCATCTCTCAGGAACTGCAGGCACCATGCCATGCCACACAGACAAAATACAAACTATAGGAATTCATACAGTGCCTTAAGCTATACTATTTTATTATACATTATTTTCTTCAGTTATACCACATTTTGTGATTATGGGACATATTTATGCTTCTAATTTCAGTCACACTTCTAATTCCAGCTATCTGGTACGTGTTCCTGTGAGGCGGCATGTCTCGCAGGGAGAGGGGGTGAACTCATGGCATCAAGTATTTCCTGCAAACATATCCATGTGACTTACACGTTACACTTACACATATTCATCTGATTCACACATTGCATTGTATGCAGTACTTCAAGAGAAGAAATGACCATTATAAGCACTGAGGATAACTAAATAACTTACTCTAGCCCAGTAGCGGAAAGCCAAAACCAAGGGAATAAGGACAGGCTCCAGTTTTCCAAGTGCAGCCAGCAGGTCAGTTGTAAGGCAAGCCACATCATTCCTAGCACTTACTTTACACGTCAAACCACTGGAATTACAAACATAAAACAGATAAAGAGTTATCACTCTGTGGATACAGATGATGCCTGAGGCACAGGGGAAGGTGGGGCATCACACCAACCACAACAAAAACATAAGACAGTGTCTCCCTATGTAAGAACCTGAATTTTTGAAACAAAAGCTACAGAATATAATTACATTTTCTTTACTATTAACTCATCTAAAACTTAAAGCAAATTCTTAACGCTGTTTTATATTTTTAGCTGTAATGAACTTCTGTAAGTTCTGCCATTACTTAACTGTGCTATTTTCCACGATTCAACCTCCAAGTATATTGTCTACATTCCAAACACTGAAACAAATAACTAAATTAATACTCCAGACTTGCTGCATATTAAGACTTGGTTAAGTCCACAAAACAGCTCCATAAAAACTTTCTTTTTGCGTCTCAGAATAATTATTTCTATCCTCTTACAAACACAGGAAAAGATATGTCTACCCTTGTTGTACTTACTTCCCCAGAGTTTCAATCAGTACCTCCAGCCAGTCAAGCAATCCTGTTTCATTTTGGAGGTTGCTGCTTCTTAGGAATTTACTGAAACTGTCAGATGATGTGTCCTTTCTGGCAGTGTGGATCTTATAAAATGTTTTTAAAGCCTTGGCTTAAACTGCTGGCAGCAATTTTAAATAACAACTGAAAACTATTCCACTTTTCCCCTAGTTAACTCAAAGTAGAACACATATTTTCAGACTCCTACAACTAATGAGTATTATGGAGCACAAAAACAAAGGTAGCTTTCTTTCTAGATTACATTTTCATGTATGAGCAATTCTCTTTTAATAGGAATGTTAGCTCAATGTTACAGCAACACTTCTTGTCAGGAGTGCAGGTAACAGCTGCTGTAAGAAGAAAGTAGAAACTGGTATCTCCTTAAAACTCCTTTTCAGTGACACATACCTTTTAACATCTTTGCAAAAGACAACAGGAACTTTGGCATGGAAATCCGACTCCACATCTGAGTAGACAGCTAAGCAGGGAGAAAAAACAACATTCTGTTTCAAAGTTTTCCCAATTCTGTTTTAAAAACTATTATATTTATACCACAAATTTTCAGAACTCAAATTAAGTGCTGCATAGCTAACCAGTAAGCAATGTTTTCTGGTTACTTTTGATGCTCACCACCAGTATCAAACAGCCAGGCTGTGTTCCTGACAGAACAATGAGGTTACAAGTTCCAGAAGGCTTGTAAAAATTCTCACTCATGTTCATGAGTGGAACGCAGCTTTTGAGTTTACTGCTTAAAATTTCTTCTACAAAAAGTTAAACACTACAAAAAGTTTTTTATCTGCCATCTAACATTATTGCCATAACTTCTGGCAATCTGAACTGGACTGACGGGGCTGCCATTCTCCTGCTGCAGCTTCTCATTTCTCAGTCACACAGGCACTGGTATTAATAAAAATCACATTCATGAGAACAGCTCAGACACTTCGCTTTAAAACTAATCCATTTTTTTAAGTTTACAGAAAAATGAAGCATAAAAACATCTAAGCAGCAGATGGAACGTTAAATAGAAATGAGATGCAACTAAAACTCACCACTGTTCTTCAAGATTTCAAGCACCTGGATCAGAACATCTGGCTGACTCATCTACAAAATCAGAGCAGGTTCCATTATTCAGATTAACCTATTTTATTTTACACTTTATTTAAAACTACTTGAGTGGCACAATTAGTAACTCCATGTTCTTTCACAAAAGTGAAATCAGATGTCAGTATTAATTTAAAAAATGGATTGTATCTGTCTGCACCATGAAAACAGGTACTAATAAACATATCAGCTAGCGTTTTTCCAGCCTACAGCTTTTCTAGTCAACACTTCTATTCCAGAGTTCATATTAACAGACTCCATAAAGTTAAAACAAAACACTTGCCATATATTTAACTATTTCAATGTCAACATATGCCACTAGAAATGCACAACACCACAGAATTTAATGTCAGTGCTTTCCCAAGGGTTTTAAAGGTTATAATTTTTAAGCGTGTTTTCTTTTCTCCCAAGAAATCAACTTAAGTGGTGTTTCAAAGATAAGCATAAATAGATCAAAGAAAGGCTAAAAATTAGCACCACCTTTGAGCTTTTTCACAAAAGTGACATGGCACACTCCGTATGCAAGTGTTTGAAAAAGGGCTCAGTTCTGCTTTCTGACTGCAGGATCATTTCAAAACGCCCTAAGCATGACCCCAAACAGGTACCTGGAATTTCACTGTATCACATGCAGTCAAAAAAAAAGGGCACGTTCAGCGGTTGTGCCTCTAACAAGAACAGGATGCTAAAATCACGTACTAAACATGAAGCAACAGCTTCAATATTTAAACCTAAATTATACTGGTCTGCAGGAATTTTGTACTGTAACCTGTAAATCGGGATGTGGTACTTAATTGCAAGTGACTAAACCATAAACAGAAAAAAAGTCACTTCTAGCCCCAACTTTAAAAGGGAGGGAAAAAAATCAATGCCTACAAGATTTTACAGCCTGAATCACCAGCACATGAAAGCACATTTATCCAGAGCCAACTATTTTCATACTGCTTCAATGCTTATTCAAAAGTAATTTAGAAAAAGGCTAGCATAAGATTGTCCAGAAAAAAAAAAAAAACAAGAATCAAAGTTATCTAATAAGCAATGAAAACTTTATCCACAGCTGACACCAAATGAAAGATTAGATGCTTTGTGATGTTCTAACACCACATGCCTCAGGAGGAGATGAAGGCAATGGAGTTGAACTAAATGTTGATGACCTTGATCTAAAACAGTGTCAGTTGATACAAGATAACATCTACACACCTTAGGGGGGAATTTGATATCTATGTTCACATCACTGGTCTTAAAAGCGAATCTGGTTAAACAGGAGCCATACATCCTCAGGGAGCAGTCTGCAGAGAGAGAAACAATTATTTAACAGCTAGTAAATACATTTTTCTTTAGTGGATGATGCATACTTGGCTTTAGATACTGCAGCTCACAAGTGGCTCTCCCAGATTAACGAACACCGAACCCCTTTCTCTGCCCTGTGAAGGTCAGTCATTTCCATGACACAGCATCATAGGAAAACAAATCATTCAAACAGGGCAATTACATGTCCAACAGCTTCCAAGCTGTTTTAAAGGGTTTTTTTGCAATAGTTCTGTTTGTTTTTAATATAAAACTACACATGAAATAGTAATAGCTGTCCCTGTTTCAGTGCAGGATTTTTTGTAAAAGCTTTTGTTAACTCCAGCTTGATTCCTCTGCAGCACTGAGCCAATTCTAAATCTGTTCACCTCATCAGCAAGCTTCTATGCACAACTCGTTATGTACCATGCACATAAAACATAACTTCAACATAATCCCAGGCAGAGCCCAGGATCCATTCAGTGGGTTTGGAGTTAATACAGTTACCTACAAAGGCGCAGAACAAATCTGAATTAATTAGGAAGTACCTATTCAGGAATAATATGAGCAATGTCATTTCACTCCATAAACAATAATTTATCCCAGTTCATGATACAATTTTTGCAGATGAAAACTTTCCTGTAATATCTATTATGGTCTCACGTATTTAAAACAGCTGAAAATTGAGACTGTTTTCAATCCCTCTCAAATCCAACACCTGCTCAAGCAGGGTCATCTAGAGCAGGTTGTCCACAAATGTGTCCAGTTGGGTTTTGAAAATCTCCAGGGATGGAGAGGCCACAATCTCACCAAGCAACCTGTGTCAGTGTTCCACCCCCCTCACAGCAGAAGGGTTTCCTCATATTTTTTCGTAGGACCTTTGTATGTGTTTTGACCAAACTCTCTCCATCAGAAAATTATTCTTTAAAGAGAAAATAAATCTTACACATACATAGTTTCAAGCAAATCTATTTTTCACTACTTAGAAAGCAGTCCTCTCAAAATGAATGGCTGTACGGTTAATAATAATGATTTGAAATTATTTCCAGTGGCTTTCCATAGTGGTAATGATTTTTGCACAGTTCTAACATGACCTCAAGACAAAATCATGCCAGAGCATTCCATGTTTTCTACACTGTGCATTAATTCAGTTTTTCCTAATTTACAACTTCGGAAATCACACTAAAATATAGCTGGCTCTGAAAAAGAGAACAACAAACTGTCATTTACTATTACAGACTCCCCTTCCACTAGTCCTACACCTCCACAGAAGCTCATCAGTCCAAACAAGTCAGCCAGAGCAGTAACAATAAAATAATAGTTTTTTCTCAGTATTTATGTTAAAATGTTATGTAAAAAAGCTTTGTCTTATGCTCATATACTATCAGTAGGAAACTCAACAGCATGTCAGAACAGAAGTTTGCACCAGGAGCCACATTTATGGAGCAAACAAATCTGCACAGCTCCAGCCTACAAAGTCCAGTTCTATTCAGCACCTTATATTCAGGTATATTTTTAACAGAGCACCTAAAACTGATTATCCTGCTAACAAAATCTTTCTTACTGCTGTATTTTTATAGAGCAAAGGGAAAAAAGAAGGTATTTATAAAATAAAAGGACAGTATAGAACAACACCCAGTTTCAATACAAATGAAATAAGAAGTCTGAAAAGTTTTTTTGGCAATGAGATTAATATTTTCTTCTGTTCAGATGAACTAAACACCAAACCACTGTTACCATGTTGTCAACATCACCACAGCTCCAAAAATCTGCTCTCAAACTCCCAGTCTGTTAACTGCAGAAGATGATGGGAAATCAATGCAAAGAAGTAAATGTCAAATATTATCTTCCTGTTGTATGATCTCACCACTTTAAAGAAGATCAATAGCTTCAATGAATACATATCACAGAAAAGGACAAATAAGCACAATTATATTTTCCTCTTTCTGTATATTTACTAATTCCTTTAAAGTCAACTGTATATATTAATAGCGTATAATATCAAGATAATTTAACCCCAAATTCATTGATTCACCATTAATGAAGGTATCAAAATCTACGTAAAAACAAAGAAAAATGTTCACCTAAAGGAAAGGAAGAACAATGAATACCTGGTAAGGGCTGTTGAATAATTTTCTCCATCTCATTTACAATCTCTTGACGAATTCTGAAGTCCTCATCTGAGATGCCTTGTTCATGTGCTGCCTCGATGAGGGTGAAACTCAGAGCAGCCAACTGTGCAGAAGAGGGGGGTGGGAGGGCCCGCAGCTCATTTTCCTCTTGCTTTTCCTGTATAATTATTGGATAATAAAAGTAATAACTAATATTTGAAGGAAAAAAGGTTATCTCATGCTATTGTATGATGTCAGTTTCCTATTTGTGTTCTCTTATTTACATGGTGTCCTGACCAAACACTTCCAAAGGCAGGAGCTCTGCCCAGCATAACAAATCCAATAGTGTGGCTCACAGGAATGGCAGCAGATGCTCAGGGTTTAAAATAGAGAATGGTGTTTCACAGCTGGCAAGTGGCGAGGAAATCTGCTGTATTCCATTCCTGAGCCACGTTTTCTGACAGTTCTGAAACAGAATTCATCCACAAAAATAAAAAGCTGCAATTGTTCCCACATGATAAAAGTAACTGAGCTGCAGAAGTCACACGGATTTCTTCAGAGTGGATTGTACTTGAAGGAAAGGTATCAGAGTCAGGAAAAGTATTCCTAGCTCCAAGGAATTTTTTTAAGGTTCAGTCCCATTGCTGCTTAAACAGCTGGTGCCAGAAAGCACTGGGTTTAGTGCATCTAATCCAACAGCAAGAACATGTCAGATGCATCAAGTCATTTGGGATTAAGTACAACAGTCTCTTGTCTCATAAATTCACCAACTAAATGAAATGTGACTGACAACAGAAATAAATTATAACCATAACATAAAGCACTAAGAAAACACAGTAGAGTATGAAAATGTTTGCTTAGTTCTAGGCTGCATCTCTCAACTCTTCTGTTCTTATTTAAACAGATTTAGCATAAGAAAGAACATGGGCATTTTTAAAGGGTTTTTTTACATCACTACTTTAGGATTTTTCCTGGGTTGGGAAACCACAGCTGCTGCTGAGCTTATTTGATAGTCATGTATCTCCTAGAGCTGTACACAGTGTATTTTATGAAGTAACATTCAGATGGTTACATATGTATCACTATAACGTGGCACTGGACACAAAGCCATTTGGAGACAAGTGCTAAACACTGAAACTGTCCCTTGTCCCCCAGCATTCCATTCGGCAGCAAAGAAACCTCATTCCTCAATTCTTATCTCCATGTCCAGATGAAAAGCACGGTAAGAAAGTGTTTTTATACCAAACAGGGGGCTGGCTCATTCTTCTTTCCATGATGCAATTTAGCAGACAGTAAGAGAACCAGAATCCTTTGCCAGTATCACTGAATACAAAAAGGTTACTTTCTGAGATGTAAAGGTTTTATGGCAACCAGAGTGTTCCAGGCTATGACTTGTACACATCATGGAATCAGAGCACTAACAGCAAACAGAAGTATGGTGAGAAATACAGAGGAACAGGAGAAAGTAATTTGACTGAATTTTGGGAATGGTTGTAGGAAGACTAATTTTAACCATTTAAATCACAAAACCCAGCACGCTGGGGGATTTGTAGCTCTTCATCAGCACTTATAAAAACAGGCTAGCAGGAAAATCTGGGCACTTTTTATTGGATTTCACGCATGTAACATTTCTTTTGGGCAAACCACGCCACCATGGTGTCTGATAAAGAAATTGCTTTTCTTTCTGTAAGCCTTAGAACTGCTTTCATATTAAACACAAAACCCAAGCAGATGATGAGTGACTCAGGAACTGTCTCACTCCATCCTGTAACTACTAAACCTCACAAGTCAGACTAAGTTAAAAAATAACAAAAAACCAACATTCCCAACCCCACCTCTAGTCCCTGGAGATCTTATTACCAATGACACTACTTTTGGAAAAAAAACAGAAAAACTAATTATATTTCTATATAATACATTTATTACTCACTTAAGTTACCTTGCATTCTGATACTAAAAGTATGATGAACTGCCCACTACTCAGAGACACTAATTCAGAAGCAGTGACCAAAAATGTTCTTTCCTCTCTGCCTGGACAGATCATCAGAGCCCTTCCCCTCAAACAGAAAACAGAAGTTTGTGCATCTCTGCTCAGCACACAAACTTTCACCTAAATGAACAGGACCAAAGAAAACAAATCACAGAACAAAAAATATATTTTTAAAGGAAAAAAAAAAAGAAAAAAAGAAAAAATAGCCCAAATTTTATTTAACTTACCATTATATTTTTCTTATGCCGTTTTTCTTTAATATGCTTGTGAGCTCCCTGGATGTTTTCAATGTGAACTAAGCAGAGCTTGCATAGATACTGACAGTTGGTGTATTCTGGGGAGCGCTGAGGAAAAAGGGCCAGAGATTAAAGGAAAATGTTTCTCCCAATAGCGCCTGAAAAACTCAATACTTTGAATAATAAACTGCATGTAACACTTTTAAAGTCAAGGTGCTTTGCAAACATTCAGTAAGCTTTAAAAAAACCAGCAGAAATGGTTTTTCACCTGTGTGGCAACTGGGGAAAGCAAGGAAAGGAAGTGAGACGACTTAAATATATTTCTCAGGACATTTTAGCGAGGGATGATTAAGACTGAAGAGTTCATGCTTCCTAAGGCTGACCTACAGGTCAGTAAACCATTCCCTTGACAGACATTCTCAGGCTGACAATAACTGGATTTAATAAATTCCAGCATTTACCCTCCTTTCTGTGATGAGAAAACAGCAAGTATTCCTCACGTTACCTACTCTGTGTGCACTGACAGCTGGTGGTAAGGTTTGGCAGCACCTTAGTCACATAGGTGACTGGGCCTGGAGAGAGGCTGATATACCAAAGAGAGCACAAGGTTCTTCTCAATCCTGCATTCTGAGTTTCCAGGGAACCAGACTTTCCAGAAAATCTTATGTAAATAATGGAACTGGAAACCTTGACATCTGCAGAGTTAAAAAATCCTGTTCTACAAAGGCTACATGTGCCACAAAAGGAACCAGAAGTTTCCAGTCCATATTATCGGCCACAATGACTGACCAGTCAACTACCAGGGATAAATCTTAGACCATAAAGTGATTCATTATTAAGAAGAAAGAAAAAGAGGCTGTAGTAGAAATACCACCCAACCAAAACATGCTGATGATAATGAGAGAGGACACACATTTTCTTCTTTATCTGATAAATAACCCAACCTACTTTTTCAAGTCGGGAGATATAATCTCTTTCCAGCCGTTCCTCGGCTTGTTTCAATCCCAGTTGCTGTTCAACTGTCAGATTGGATTCATCAAGAACAGCAGTGGTTTCTAAATAATCTGCTTCCAAAGTATGTTCTTTTGTTGATTCAGAATTCTTGATTTTACCTAGAGAAAGAAACAGTTACTTTCTTTAGAATAACTCAGGGAGAAGAAAAGTGAAAATTAGATAAGAGTCAAACACAAATTAAAGCTACATTCCAGGTTTTTTTTCCAAAGGCTGGCCAAAATCACCTTAAATGTTAGAATCTTTTCAGTATGTTAACCAGTATTTTAAAGAGACTTCAGAGACTAGTCTGCTACTGAGAGTGTTATCAAAAAGAGCTAAAAAAATGGCAGTTTAATTTTGTGTTTCAGTCATAACTTCACAGTCCCTTATTAGGGCAAGAAAGAGGCTTTTTTTATTATGCAGAACAGAGTATGCAAGACCCTGACACCCTATTGTAACAGATATAAGAAATAATAGGCATTAAATTATTTTACACAGCACATTTTAAGGGAATAAGTCATAGAACTGCCCTAAAGCCATTCACCCATACGACCTTACAGAGTCAGTCATCAGGCATTTCAGGCCCTCAATTTGGAAGCTGCTGGAGCTGCACCGGAACACACCGTGACACCTCACCACCCACAGCTCTGGAACGCTGCTGCTCCCAAACACAGGTCAGCTCCCAAGGGCCAGTTCCTCCAGATGCCTACGGATTGGTCATAGGCCACTAATATGCACAAACATCTACATCAAATTATTCCTGTCATTTTTACATAAGCAAAAGTGAGGGTTATTTGTGTTTTGTTCTTTTTTCTTTCCTTTCACATGAGATCTGTGCCCCCAGACCAGTGAGGAATCAAAACTGAGTAAGTTTCCAAGTCCTGGTTTGTCAGTGACAGATGGTCCCCACAGTATATAATGGTGGTGGTCTACAAACAGCTGACTGTTCACAGGATGCTGCCACCTCAACCTGGTTTTGCTGTTAAATTTTATTAACATAGCTAAAAAAAATACACACTTTACTATTTTCCTATTATTTCCATACAAGCAAAAGCTGTACAGGCAATATTCACAAAATTCCCTGTAGCTGTGGGAAATACTCCCAAACAGAAGGTCTGCACTGGTATGGCATCTTAGAGATGAAAAACGTATTCTAAAAGAGAGTGACAAATCCTGAACTATGGAATCAACCTGATGAGACAAAGCCTAATCAATGTATTTAATTTTGACATTAAAAAATGCGTGTAAGAATTGCACGCTCATAAGGGTAATTGCTGATGGATGATACATATTCCAGAGCTTCCTAAATCAAAAAGCCATCTGCCAAAACCTATTTTAAACATTTTCAGTAACCAAAAGACCACAACAGTCACAGCAAAAAAAGTAACTATTTTTCCCCTACTTATGATAAAGAACTTTTCTTGCTGATTTTTCCCCTCTGAAAAGCAGTAATAACTGGCATTTCCACAAGTAGCAATGATATTATGAAGGGTTCCCCCTTCATAAGGCACTATATTCACAAAATTGCCTGAAACCCACACACACTAAGTAGCTTACAAAGATGTTTAGGTCTCAGGCATAAGAAGAAAGGACAGCTATTATCATAATCTCTTGTTCTCCCAGCAAAATGCTTGTATTAACAGTATGTTCTCTCTAAATGCAACCAGCAACTTTCTCTGTGTGAAGAAAATACTCGAACAGAAATATTTCAAAGCCCTTTTCAGCCTGTTCACAAATGCACCAGAAGAAAATGGAATAAAGCAGTGTTAAATAATACTCACTGAAGTCATCAGGCTTATGTTCCATTTTCCTCTGATCTGCAGCAGCCTTACCAGGATCACCAGTCTGATCAACACCAGCCTTCAAAGTAGGAACTTCCAGTGGATTTTCCAGCACCAGTTTCCCTTTCTGTGTAGCAGTTAAGCTTTCCATTCCAAGCCCATTCCCTGAAACATGGGAGCCTGGAGCGTTTTCTCCCACTGGATGGGCTTTTGTCTGCTTCAGGTTTTCCATTGCTGATGATAAATTAGAAAATTTTTTTGCTTTTCCATGACTTCGATCCTGAACATTTGATCCCATATCTTTAGTTCCAGGAATACAACTATTTACTTTGCATGATTTATTTTCCCCTTGTTTTTCAGAGCAAGCATCATTTTGTTTACTTTTTTTGCTGCTATTCCCACTTGGAGAACTTCTCCCAACATCCTTCACAGATTTGTCATTCCTATTATGTTTGTAATTTTGATTAATTGTAACTTTGACAGGTTTGCCTTCCTCACAGACAAGACGGACAGACTTCCTTGGGTCATGATTTCCATTCTTTGAGCTCTTGGCCTCTTCCATTATAGTGAAGACCTGCTTCTCCTGTCTCTTGAGACCACTTGAAGTGCAATTCTTCAGCAATTTGCGGTTGATTTTAAATCCTCTGTGCAGGCAAGGATCGTAGCTGATTGTCTACTGAGGAAATAATGAGAAGACATTTTTTAATTGAAGGGAAAAAAAAATTAAAGCTCTATGTAGACAGCATATTAAATAAATTTCTCTAAGGGAAAGTGTAACTACAAATTACTATAGGAAGCATATTCTCCCCCGCCCAGGCATAAGTGAATTTTCATAATATATTCGGTATTAAAGTAAAACTCATGAAAATGTTGATCATCTTGATTTGTATTTAAAAAAGGAGGGGATATTAAGAAATGAAAAATGGCAGAACACTGCAAAAAACACTGTGATAAACCTGCCAACAGCTTGCTTTTTTCTTTCCTTCCTATTTCTGGCTTTCTGAACAAAAACAAGAACCAAGATGTCTGCAACTACGCTAGAAAAATAATTAAAAAAAAATAACACATCTAAAAAATCCCACTCAATAAATACACAGCTCAAATTAGCCACTAGAGAAAACTAATTCTGTTTCCAGCAAGAAAGCTCCATTTTATTAACTGATTTCAAAAAGCATTTAGAGATACAATACAAAGCACTAATAATAAACCTGACTGATCAACTGCACTCACAGACACTCAGCAAACCTTTGACACATACAGCTCTCACGTAAGTTAAATGCCAACAATTAAATGAGATTTTGCTTAGCGAAGAAACTTCACAAATAGTAAATATTTTGTTTAGCTTTGTTTGATTAACTTTACTCACCTAAACCTCAGAGCTTTAGGTGGTGTATAATCATCTGAGCTTTATGTTGGCCACAGCTCAAAGGCTGTGTTTCCAATGGGAAGTTATGAGTAAGTGGTCTATTTGTAAGGAAATACTCTTATTAATATAGAAAACGAAGGGAGAGAATCTGTCTCAAGAAATTAGATTTCGTTTTAAATAACCTTGAGATAGCAACTAAAAATTACGAGAATGAAGCATTAGACATAAAAGAAAATAAATTTTGTAGAATATAGCAAGGTATGGAGTGCAGAGTTTCTCTCTTTCCTGTCCAGCTCATATCTGGGAGGTAAATGAATGATTCATGGAAACATCTGGGTTTTAGAGAACCCATCAAAACAAGTAGCTCATAATTTAGTGAAGAAAAGGAATAGTAGAAAAGTCTATGAATTACAACTATTAAAAGTATCACAACGTACTTTTGTACTTTAATAATAAGAACCAGAAGGAAGGATCAGACTAAAATGTCTGCTTTAAAAAAAAAAAAAAAAATCACACACACACACACAAAAACACCTTTCTGAATATTATCAGTATAAAAGAGAGTAACTTTTCTTCAGGCTATATAATATAGTTATAACTCTCTCACTTTAAAGAGACACAAATCAGAAAATACTTTAGGACACAAAGTACGTACTAAAATGGTTATCTAAAGTCTCTACTGAGATAATTGAAAATACATATTATCTTCCAAAAATGAAAAGCAAAGAAACAAACAAAACCCACGAGAATTTTCCTGAAGCTGATGTGAGCACCACAGTCTTTAGCAAAATAAAAAACCTGAAGAAGAAAAAAAAATCTGTATTCCTAAATTTATTCCAATGGCTAAATATTTTATCTCAGAAACACATTTAGCTAATATTACAACTATTTCCTATTAAACACTGACTGTACCTGGCTCATACTTCTAGATCAAAAAATCAAGAAGACTAACCAGTATTTGCCTCTGGACTGTAGCCTGTCTTTCCCACAGCAATTCCTGTCAAACAGCAGCAGGATCCTGCCACCTGTCCCAGTGCTGCTCAAACCCCAGGGTATGAGGAGAGCCCAGAGCCCCCAGGTTGGCTAAACTTGGATTACTCCAGTGGCTGAGCACCACGCAAAGCTCTGCTCTACAGATGGCAAGTGTTACAGCTCTGGACAGGATGGCACTGTCTTCACACTCCACTGTGCTTTTGGGGTTTTTTTAATGTAACCGAAGAGAAAGCAGAGTAGGACTTTTCAAACTCTAAACTATTTCTTACGTTTCACTTGTTCAGCCTCAAGAGGGGCAGGGGAAAACATCCAAACCAACGAAAAAGCCCCCCCACACACACATACACATCAATTCCGCTTCATTTCTGGTTCCTTTCTGACCCCACATCCCCCTCACACACCGAGGCCGCTCCAGCGCGGAGCAGTGCCGCCCTGTCTCCAACCCGGTTACTCACTGCCAGCTCCTCGGGCTGCTCCTTCGCCGGGCCTTCTGCAGGGAACCAAGCCGGAACCCCAATCCAGCCTAACATAAAGCTGGCACCGGGAGGAGGAGGAGGAGCACGGCCGGTAATAACAAACAACTCGCAGGGTGGGGACAACTCCTGTTGGCACCACTTCCACATCAAAGCTGCCATGGAGCATTGCAGGAAAAGCGCGGCCTCGCTTTGCTCTGCTTTTCCTATGTGTCAAGTTGCTGGAGTCATATTTGGAAAGAAGGTTTTTTTAAAAAATCCACAAAAATTATTCAAATTATTTGATCTCATCCATTCAATAAAATACACCGTTATATATTCAAAGAGAATATATAATCTTCAGTCAAATGTACAAATGTGATGGGAAAAAGCCACTCAGGAAACTGTTAGTAAAAACTAGAATCCAGCTAATAAACTGAGTACTGTGATAATATTACATATCAAGAGAGTGAGTATAACCAAATGTAAGTAGCTAATGTTAAAAAACCACAGACATATTCCTTAATCTTGAGAAATATGAATAAAGTGAGGTCATGACATCTCCTAAGACAAGAATATTTCGTACCTCAAAAAAAAGTTAAGAGTTCCACAATGAAATGCAGAATCCAAAATGCAAGTGCAATAATAATGTTGTTGAATTTGGGGATTTTTTTTTTTTTGCTTTTCCTTTTTTTTTCCCTTAACTCTTTAATGCTGAAATGATTTAGCAAACAAAAAATCATTTAAACGGCTGCAACGTACTCAGTAGTGCTAAATGACCATCTCACAAAGAACTGCAAAGTAAACCAACTAATACAACTTAACACGAGAAACAAAACAGAGACCACTCCTAAACCCAAGAGGGTCTCAAAAAGATTCCTCTGTCAGATATTGGCCATCTACATATGAGAGAGGGGAGAGAGGGAAATAGGGAGAGGGAAAGGAGTGTCTCTGAAAAAAATAACACGGCTGGAAACAAAACACTGGAGTGGAGTGAATCAGTGCTGAGGTGGCATCTTTCTGGAAACCTGGATGGCACATCTTGTTCACAGGCTCAGGCTCATACCAAACTGCCAGATTTGGAATCAAAGGAGAGTTTTTTTCTCCAACAGGCTGGCAACAAAAACACAGCTTTTCACCTGGATCTGCAAAGTGGGGTGTGATCAACCTGTTGAAAGCATCTCAGCATATTTAATTTATTCACTACCCCGGAGTTACAGGGGACTTGGTTTCCTTTGCTTTCTGAAAGTACAGTGCCAGGTACTCCTGTGAACTCTAGCCCAGCTCTTGGCTCTTTTAGAAAAATAATCTGGCTGAAATACAACAGCTTGAGGTCAGACAAGATACTATCTGACCTCAAGCTCTAAAAAATTATTACATCTATACATGCCTACATCAACCAAATTAAAAATGTTTAAAATCAGCTTCACTTAGAAATAACTTCAGGCTTACGAAACAAAGGAGTTAGAATGTTTCACTTTCATTTCTGCCAGTTTCAATTCTTTCCTCTACCTCTCAGACTAGCATTAGGAAATTCTACATTTGAATTGCAAAAACTCAGGGCAAAGCTTACTTCCAAACAGGGGGGAAAAAAGCCAAAAAACTTTCAAAAAGCTATTTCTACCCATTACCCTTCCACTTCTTCCACTCAAGTCGTTTCGCTGTGCTTAACTCCCTCAAACACACACATTTTGGGTCAAACTTTGACATAACAGGGCCTCTTCAAGGCCAACTTAAACTGTGAGCTCTTGCATTCTGAGCTGCTTTTCTACAGAGCATTTTTTCTTAATCATTTCATTAGGAGCAGAACTGACTGTACCTAGTTTCCTACACATTCATTTTGTGCTCCCCAGTCACAGTCTCACTCACAGCCCTTTGGGCAAACAGAGGAGACGTGCTGAGGCTGGGGCAACACACCCACGGGTGCTGGGGCTGGGGGAACATACCCACGGACTGGTTTGCAGCTACTCCCGATGAGAAATGTAACTTCCTCTCCTTTACCGAGACAGACATTTCCAGAAACACACACAAACTCAATGATCTTTCGACATTACTTCAAATATGCTCTAAAACATGGTCCCAACTGGCTGAAAAGTCCAAAAGTAACAAGAGTAACTGAAGGGAAACAGAACAGGCTTGCAAGTTTTGTTTCCCCAGGGAGTACTCGATTAAATATAAACAGTGAAAGTACTACAAACATAAGCGTTATCACTCTCTTTCTATAAAACATTCCCTCCTTTGAGATAGGGAGACGTGTATTTTATCCAAGGCCTGCTTTTATCTGCCCCATTATGATTGTCCTTAAGCTCAAATCTCCCAGTCAGCCTTCCTACAGTAAGTGGGGTGATTAACCTCAGTGCCCCCCTCGCCTCTTTACCAATATAGCCCAGCTGAACTTCCTCTACAAAAATGAAAGGAAATTCTGCAAAGGTTACAGCCAGTCAGGAACAAGAGGAAAGGTTGTCTTCTGCACTCTGTTCATACTGCAGCACAGGTAATGTCCACAGACACCCCTAATATGCTGGGGAAGAGGGGCTTTTCTGGACTGTTTACAGCCTTAGGCCTATTTTTCTGTCTGAGAACTTCTACAAACCATTCAAGCCTCTCCTATGTTCTGTGTCAATAATCGAGAAAAATTTTCACATATTTATGTTTGTTTTATGATGAACAAGACATGACTATTACAGATTCTTGCTATTTTTTCAAAGCACTTAAAACTAAAACTACCAGAGATTACTGGGCACTAAAGCGCCTCAGGCTCCACTAGCACTAAACCCATCGGTATTCTTAGTAACAAACACAAGTGCTACACAGCATTTCAGATTTCCCTGTTACTACAAGCTATAGAATTTAACTTAGTAAGTATAATACTCCTAAAATCCATCTAGAAGAAAGCCAGTACAGTGCATACAAAATTTAACACACAAATCAGGGATGCAACAAAACACACTGTGGGCTCAGTGAAAATACAGAACTCGGTAGGAAACTGATGCTGTATTTACAACGTGGAAGATTGAAAACTTCTAAGGAGTGATCACTAGATTAACAACTATGTATATATAAGTAAAAATACATAAAACTGTATCAGGATGATATCTGAATTACAAAAGTACTGCTGAGTAACTGAAGTAACAAGAAAGGCTTCGCTTGATACAAAACGTAGGAACCTATGTAGGTGCAAATATCTTACAACCGAATTATGAAATGAGCAAAATCTGCTGGATGTGAGATCTGTAAGGGATGTGCTTGTTACAGATCACTCTCTCTGCATTGACATTGTTTTTCCTACAGCACAGGGTGACTCACAGAGAAGGTGAGAGAGAGGCACGTCACCATCACCCAATGCCAAGAATACACTTTCTGACCCTACTACTGCTGCTGACTCCCATTCCAAACTGGGGAAAGCCATCCTGTGTCACACCAGCTGTGTAACTAAGCTACAACAGCTTCTCTACCTCTCCATTTCATACAGGCTTCTCATGCTTTGGTCCATTTTGGTTCTGATACTGGGTTTTACTGCCATAGTCTGCTTCAAACCGACTGCAGCAAGCACTGGAGCGAGAGGAGGAGCAGCACCTGCCTCAAATCTCACGTATGCTGTGACACACATGGTGTGATCAGAGCAGAAACTGCTCCAAGGTAGCTCCAACTTTAAAAACAAACACACACACCATTTGCACCAATGGCCCTGAGGAGGCTGGAAAAACACCGCACAGCAATGCACAGGTTTAAAGCCTTTCAGAGGCTAAACTGGCTTCCGGAGACCTGAACGGATCATGAAACTGGCTTAAAGAGCAGCCACACGCTGAACTCAATTTATCCAACTTGCTCTTAACCTCCCTTTACGTGGTGCTTATGCTAAATAAAAATACAGCACCATGTACTTGTGGCATCTGGATCTTCTGTTTAGGCAATAATGATCCATTCACCCCAACTGAAATCCTTGAGGAAGGGACGGCCTTTGAACTACTTCATACCAGTTGCAAACTTCTTGCAGAAAATAGCATTTCATACATCAACAGAAAAAAATAAAATCTAAGAACGTCTCATAAATTGGTTTTTTCCAGAGATTTGCTGAAACCTTAATCAAAATTATGAACCAAGGATACAGTATGAGTACATCTGCATGTATGCATGCATTTCTGATAAAAAGAAAAAAAAGTAAAAATTAGACTAATGTGCATAGTAACAAAGTTTAGGTAATTAGTTTTTGGAACTTTCAAGTTAAACGATTTATCAAACAATACACAAAATCTTCTTCATGTGCCAAAAGCACCAGAAATGTTGACTTCCACTGAATTGCTTGCACTGTGTGAATTAATCCACTAAGAAATTGCAGGACTCCTCTTTCTGTGAGATCTCAATAAAAGTCAGTACCAGTATGACATTATTTCATTAAGCTAGTGACAAAAATAAAGTCAATTTAGTAGAAATGCTTTGTAAATTTTCAAAAGCCAGCACTACAAGTAGGAAACAGGATATACTCTCAGCTGGGCAAAATTCTGAACTGCCTCATGGCATCACTATGAACACATAATCTGAAGCCATCACTCTGACAAGCAGATCCACAAGGCATTTTACAGGAGCTCCCCAGGGATATCTTGCTTTCAAGTAGGACACAGGGAAATCCTGCTCCCCTTTCTTTCTCCCCACAGCAGCAGTTCCTTTCAGAGGAAGAAGCAGGTAAACGCCGTGCAGGTGTCCCACAGCATCCAGCAGTTTCTTTTCCACTGCAAGCCGAGGTAGAATAGAAAAGTCCCAGCTATCCTCTGTGCAAGAACAGAACACAGAAGGAACTTTCTGATCCCTCTGTGTTTATCTTCTGGGAACATATCCCAGTATGTATGTTCTGGGAAATTGAAATTTTATCCCAAAATTAATTTCGTGAAAGTATTTTCACTAAAGTTAAGTAGAAAAATGATTAAAAAAAGCTCAGTGCAAAATTGGTTTTTGCAAAAGAGACCTCTTACTCCTAATATAGCACCTTCTGCCAGATACTGTAATTAAGTCATACTTCCATGGCTGGCTTACTTTTCTTGTCACGGAAATAATTATGTCATAACTATCTGGGGTCAGACTATCCAAAGAGCACCTACTGAAACTGGAAGCACAACTCAAACAAAAACATAAACAACATGTATCCTCTATTTTCAAGCAAATGCAATGACCCTTGAATTCGGGACACAGTGTTCAGGAAGCCAAGGGACACGGAGGTGGCAGAGATACAAAAAAAATTATTAGATCCATACTTATATACAACTATCTTTTTAATGTAATAATCTCTACCTTAGCCTAAATCCGATTATATTGTTTTTCTGTATGTTATGAGCTCGTCCTCCTCTGATATATCCAGAAACAACCTTAAAAGCGAGGAGGCCTCAGGTAACATGTCACATTCAGCCAGCTGGCAAATCGCAACCTATTGCAAAAGCGGCAAAGTCGTTCAGCTGTATTTGTACACAAAATAAGCCAACAAAAGAGCACGACCACGTCGGCGAAGCGATACCTGTGTGTCACATCGTAATTCAGGGAGGGCGGAGGGGGCACGGCCGGCCAGGGCAGCCCCGACACGGGGCACTTCCCCGCGGGCCCCGGGGGTCTCTCCCCCCGCAGTATTTAATCGCACAGGGCGTGCGAACAACAACCCGCACGCAGCAGCCCCAGCCCGGATGCGCCCCGGGGGCGGCCCCGGCCCGCGCTGACCTTGGGGCGGCCCCCGCGCCGCGACCCCCGGCGCCCCCACAGCCCGGCCGTGGG
>VZRE01012153.1:934895-1019236 GCA_013396775.1 Cephalopterus ornatus
GGGCGAGGGCGGGGGGAGCGCCCCGGGGGCGGCGGCGCTGAGGGCGGCGGCGGCTGCCACCGGCCCGGCCCGGCCCGGGGGGGACACCCGGCCGTCCTGGGAGCATCCTGCTGCCTCAGAAGTCCCCCTTGGCTGAGGGGCCGACGCGCCCCGCTCCCCAACACTCTCGGCGTTCAGGGTCTCCCTCCCCCAGTGCCACAGCAGCGAGAGGGGATGAGGGAATACGCGGAATAAGCAGCACGGTTTTTTCCTTAATCCTCCCCAAAAGCCATCCTAATTTCCCCCCTCCTTTTCTCAGTCCAGGCCTCTCCCTACGCGTAAAATCATCAAGGTTGGAAGAGACCTTTAAGATCATCCAGTCCAACCATCCACCCAGCGCTGCCATTGTAACCCTTAAACCACTGAACCACATCATCCAGTGCCTCATCCAGGCGCCTCCTAAACACCTCCAGGGACGGTGACTCCACCACCTCCCTGGGCAACCACTCCAATGCCTGATCATCCTAACAGTGACATTTTTGTCCCTAATAACTAATCTGAATCTGCCGTCTCAGTTTAAGGCCATTTCCTCTCATCCTCTCAACTGCAGGCACGGTAGAAGAGCCCGGCCCCTCACCACAACCTCCTGTCAGGTGGTTGCAGAGAGCGATGAGGCACCTGCACCCCAGGCCCCGTGGAGCTGGATTAGGGCTCCATGGAGCCCCACGCCACAGCCCCGGCCTTGCTCCCCCCTTCCCCAGGGCTTCCCCTCCTCTTCCTCTCCTCTCGAGTCGGTGGAGAAGGGTGGGTGTGCCCCGGGGGCACTGGGGAAGTGGCTTCAGGCTCCCTGACCTTGGCTGTGGAGCTGTCCCCGGCAGCAGCCCAGGACAGCGGCTTGGCCAGCACGTCTGCTGGCACTCTGCAGGTACCCAGGGAGAAGAGCCAGCTCTTAGCAGTGCTGGACGGTGACCTAAAGGCACTGGCAAGTGCTTGGCTGAGGCAAATCCCTCTGTGAGCCACTACTACCCCTTTTTGGCACTGAAATGTCATGTTGTTGGCACTTGAGGCTAGGGAGGTTAAGGAGGCCAGGGAGGCCTTTCCAGAAAAACAAGACACGTAAAAGATTAGTCTTGAACTACTATAGGGGTTCAGAGGAAAGTATTAAAAATAGCAAGAAATGTAATGCTGGAAACACTGCCTCAGGGAGTATGTGCAGGTAAACAAAAGTTGCAAAATCTGTAATACTGGATTCTATAAATACTGACAAGACATAATTCTGAATGTACTGTGAAGTCAGCACAATCCTGACTAGGGGTAACGTGCTATTTTTTTGGTTCACTTGAAGTTCACACTTTACAAAATTAGGATTGGATAACTCAGGGATGTACTACAGAGGTTTCAGCTTCAGGAACGTGAGCCAGGTTAGTCCAGGGCAGCAGTGACAGAAACAGCAGTGCTGCCATGGGGCCAGCTCAGGTTAACTGGGTGGTGGTTTCAGCCAGTCCTGTTTGACAAAGATTTTTGTTGGGTTTCCTAAGTCAAAGAGTAAATTGCAAAAGTAACCTAATTATACTTGCTGCTGGATACAGTCCTCCTAGATCAACATTTAGACATGCTAGTGAGCAAACACACACCAGTTTGCAAACCTAACTAGCATATTTCCTTCAAATAGTTGGATAGACTTTAATATGAAATGTTAGTGCAGTTTGGCTCCGAAAACTTGAACTATTATAAAACCAAGAGTCTTTGACATAGTTTCTCTCTGTGTTCAGGAACAATGCTTCCTTCTTTGCTGATGTTAAATAATGTTTTATTGCAGGGAGCAGTATAGAAACATGGCAGTAAAAGAGGAAGCTGAGTTCTACTGCCAGCTGGCCATTATTTAAAGAATTCCCAATTCAGTGCCAGTGATCAAAAGCTTTCAGATTCTGGGCTCAGTTTGTAGGATAAAATATAATCCTGAAAGCCACTAAATTTTATCTAGAAATCAGAGACAATAATCATAAAGCTGTAGGAAGCAGATTTTATAAAGTCCCTTTCCGGAGCAAAACTTCCTTATCTCCTGTTCCAGTATGATGCCTCATTTTCAGTCACATACCCAAACTACTATAACATTATGCCTAAAAAATGTACAAGTGTATTGCAGATTTCTTTGTAATTTTCTGGCCAAAAAATGCTCATGTTGATCACCACTGGAAGGATTTTTTTAAATTATTTTTAGGATTTACTGGGGTTTTAACATCTAATTAAATGTATCTACTGTATCAAGGCCCTGTTCTCTGTCTCTAGCTGTGTTGGAAGAAACTCTAAAGCTTCTTAGATAGTTTACTTATCAAATGAGGAAATCATACTTGACTGTCATCTCAAGGATAGGTTCCTGGTCAATACTACGTCCAGGAAGGTTTACAGAAAGATAGAACTTATCTGTGAAGAACTTCAGGTCCTTAGCAAGTGTCTTCCCAGCACAGTAGAAGATTTTCCATCTATATATTTTTGTAACATATTACATTATTTCTTGATGTTGGATGTCTGCTTAAGCTGAAATACATAAAAAAGATGTGAATATCTGAAATGCTTAAAAACTATAATTAAATTTGTCAACTAGCTGTACATGTCTTCTTCACTTACAGTACTGCCAGTCATGCTTGAATTACCTAAGCAAATTTAATCAAAATGTCAAAGATCTACCAAAACTCAGTTAAAAAAAAAAAAATCACCAAGTGAGATGACAAAATGTAATTTGCTCTTCAAAAAATAAATTTCCAACATGCCTTGGAGGTTCTACTTAATTGTTTTCTGTAAATCACTGCATTTTGCTTTTCTTTGCCAAGAACTATCAGAATCCCAGCCATGAGTGACCAGTATCTTGGGCCAAAAAGAAATCAATGACCATTTAATGCTTTCTATTGTTGATACTTTAAATGTCCAAATCCTTTTCTTCCAGCAGGCATAGGAGCAAAATCGTACAAATGGCAGTTTTTTGTTGCAGGCAACCCAAGAATGACATCACTGTGCTGAAGCAGTGGTTTGGCTCTGCGTGTCTGAAAACCTTGGTACCAACTTCAGTTCCTGATGCTTAATGCCTCCTTCTTGCTTAAAAACCCTTTGGTAGCGTGGTTTCCCCCATATATCACACTGTAGGACCAGTGCTGTGGCCCCTCACTCCTCACTAACCCTACTAAGGTGCCTGTAAAGACGAATTTCCTGCAGGCCTGGTTCATGTGGGGGTGTTCCATGTGATGCTGTGCACGGAGTGTTGGTAGTTCTGGGTTTGCTGACTGTCAGCTGGGACTCTTGTTCAGAGCACTCACATCAGTAACCAGTAGCAACCAAGCCACTGGTATCCTTTGACATTACACCGTAGTTACCAGATGCTATACTTAGTACACTAAAAAAAGGCACTTGCAAATCTGTCAAAAATCATGACAACTCTATCCCTTATTTTCCCAGGACGTAGTTAAAGCAGGATCCTTAAATCTGAGTGGCATCCCACAGACTGTTCTCGAGCCAACCAGTACTTTAAAACCATGTACAGTGCTCAATGCACCACTTCCACCATGAAATGCTCCGTGTCAGAGTGCGTGGATCCTCCATCAATCCATCCTGCTGAGGTTTGGTGTGGACAGAGCTTTAGGAGTGCTGCAAAAGGCCGGTTTGCAGCAGCCGGTCCTTTGCGGCGGCGCTGTGCCGGGCCGGGCAGAGCGGCGGCGGCCGTGCAGCATGCTGGATCCGGAGGGCAGTGTGGAGCACCAGCCTTCCCCTTCCTTCCCCAAACTCCTGCTCATCCCTCTAGCCATGCTCCTCGCAATTGCAGCGCTCCTGCTCTTAGCCTTTTCCGCCACGCGGCAGAAAGAGCCTGATTTTTACACTTTCAAAGTTGTAAACATCAGGGGCAAGTTAGTCTCCCTGGAGAAGTACAGGGGCTCGGTAAGTCCCGCGGTGCTGGGCTCTGGCCCAGGCTCACTAACAGCCAGTCCTTGCATGTCTGCGGGGCGAGAGGGGGGAGAGAGAATAGAAACTTGGGGCACAGTCGTGTGTAGATCTGGGGTTATCACTCTTTATCTCACCACTCTCTAACTGATGGGCAGTGCTGCCTGCATGCTGCCTGGGTGCCGCTCCCCACACCCCTGCACTCCTGTTTAGCGACGGTATCTAATTAATACAGGCTCCTTCTCAATAAATGTTTGCAGTCTAACCCCTGTGTGTGTGTCCGCGTCTTCTCCCGGGGCAGGCGGCTGCTGCCTGTAGACGTGGCAGACAGGGAATGCTGCCTGCCTGCCATTCCTGCAGCAGGATGGATTGCACTGGATCGTGGCTGTTCACTTGGAAGCTCAGGAAGTTTGTGTCTTTGTTTAACTTACTTTTGGAGCTTATTTCTGCCTTTTAACTGCATGACTTCTTGTATATTATTTTTACTTAAATCCCATTCCTTTTTAATGTCGTACATTAAAAAAAAAAAAAGGATTTAATCAGTGGTTAATGGAGTAAACAGATTTCACAGTAGTTAGTGAAAACGTAAGGGACATTATAAACTAGTTATTGTAATATCAGAGTATAATGAAATTGTAACATCATGCTGATCCTCTTTTGCTTTTTAGTGAGTGAAGAAGGGCACATAGACACATATATACTTTATGATGTCTTTTAAATTTTATTTACATATTACATGAAGGAGTTTTAGGCAGAGCTTTCCATGCCATTTTAAAACAGTTTCCTTGACTATAAGATGAGTTGAGCTTAGTTTAGTTTAGGTTTTTAGTGGCTTGATCATTTAGAAAAGATGGGCATCACCTAGGAAAGAGTGATAAGGGAATTTAGCACACTGAGGGCTTAATAGTATAAGCTCTTATGGCCCCACTCACGAATTACAGAAGGTAAAATCAACATAAATCCCACAAGTGCCCCCTTTAGCACTCAAGTGCCACATCTGTGACACAGCAGGCAGTCCAACAGCTTACCTGCTGCTCAGAAAGGCACTTCTCACTTTCACGCTTAATCTCCAGCACTGTGTTTCCACCTTCCTTTTCCCCTCCTCAAGGGCTTCACTGAGGTGTCTGTGCACAGCAGCAGGTCACTGAAACATTGGCAGGAAGGCAGAGAAGGCATATGGCGAGATGCACATTTTCCTGAGCTCAGCACAAAGGGATACTGGTGGAGTTGGAACAAATGACAGGACTGAATCTTACCTGGTCCAGGTTCTCATCTCCCTCCATGCACAATTCAGATACAGCAGAACTGGTCCCATGCCCACTCAAATATCTTTAGTGGAAAAAAACATGGAAGCTGTTTAATATTGAGCAATATTTGTGCTTTTTTAATGAGTTCCTTCCAAAGGCTCTGTCAATAAATCCTGCTACTGGGGCATGTTTTGTCTGCAGATCATTGCAAATCTGAATAAGCAAACACCACCTGTAGCTTCTCTACCTCGGAGCCACAATCCACATGGAAAGGAGTTAAGGGGGAACTCAGAATTCCTTACAGCCACGCCACAAAGAGCTGTGGGTGTTCATCCCCCCTGGAACAAGCTGCAGAGCCTGATTTGGAATCTCATGAAGAGGCAGGTTGGGGGGGTTGTGCCTGTATTCCAGTGCTATGGTTCCAGGCCATCCTTGAGGTGTGACTGGTTTCATAAGGGAGAATTCTAGATCTGTACCTTGGAAAAGGGAACACCATTGATGAACGGTATTCCTTGATCTCTGCTAGGCCACTTGGAATAGTTGATTCCAAAAAGGTGATGACCAGCTTCTGTGTGGATAAAAAGATTTGCGTTCAGAGATCCTATTGATGTTCAGGCCAGCTGCTCTTTGATAATGCATGTGCACCATTTTAAAGAAAATTGCAGCAATAAAACACATCCCTTTCTGTCATTATGTTGTCAGAACTCAGTATCAAGATAGAAAAAGGTTAATTAAAACTCCCTTTTTATTTCTTAAAATAAACTTGCTTAAATCTGCAGTTAAATAAGTAGTGTTAAGGCGTAGGTTTATCATAATATTTTTAAGCTATTAAAAGCAAATAATACTAAAGTACTACGTGTGTGCTGGTGGTGTTCTAAAGAAAGTGAGTCACTGGTTACCTCCTGGAACAATAGTCTGCTAATTGCCAAACCAGCTTTTAACAGCCTTAAGCTTTCTGGCAGATGTAGAGAAGACATTTTCTTCAATTCAGTCACTCAACTAATTTATTTAAATAGCTACCTAATTGGTAGTCAAGAAACTAACTGGGAATTGAAAAAATCCAAAAGCTTCCAGACTATTAAAAAAAAAGAAAAAAAAGTGTGCTAATTCTAAAAACACAAGAGCCGTGCTAAGTATAAACAATCAGTGCAATTCATGACTTGCAGAATCGTTCTTCAGTAACTCATTATTAATATAAATTTTTGTGTATTCAGATCACTCAAACAATTTTTTCCTAGTAAGAAAAAAAGACTGGTTGATATTATATCAATTTCTATTTGAGTTCATCTTAATAAAAAAGTATCCTCCATTATATACTACAGAAGAAATAGACTAACAATTATACAATAACAAAAATTAAAAATATTAGGGAACAATTTGTTGGTTTTTTTCTGAAATAAATGTGCACAGACATAATCCCCACTTTAATAAAAATACTGAAAATGTGTAAGGGAGTACTCCCTTTCTGTGGGGCCATAAGACATTATATTACCAGAATGCTAAAAATTTGGCATACATGCTGCAAGATCAGGTATTGTGTGACATCTACCTGTAGGCAAAGACTGGGATGACTACAACAACTGAGAAAAGAGTATCATGAGTGGAATAGACCCAAAAGCTGTCTGCTTTACTGTGTTATGGGAGAGGGCCATCCTTCCATGGTTTTTCCAGGCTTCCACACTGATGTTGACTCATCTACATTAAAAACGAGGGGCAGTGATACGTGGCTGGACAAGAATCAAGAGGATCCAAACAAGCTCAGTTTTCTATCTGATCTATCTCCCTACCTAATTCAAGAATCTTATCTTTCATTTTCTGATCTGTGTCAGATACGCTGTAAGATATATTCTTACCGAAAATAGCACCTATTTGGGAGTCAGAACTCCCAAGCTTCAACTATTCCCTGCTGTGTTTATACCTGTCTTTGATATAATAGTCCCAAGCTACCACAGAGCTGAGTACAGTGTGCTGGGGTGGAATTAAGCAGTGTCAGTGCAGTGCCTTTGGAAATCCCAAACCAAAGGTACTATAATCATGTAAAAGCATTAGGCACTATAACAACCTAAGTATTATTTTACTATTGGAGGTAATGCCAGGCACTTCGGATCAGAGCTCCCTGCAGTCTGAGAGTGTGTATTACTGAGTGTGGCTAAATGCAGAGAACAGCATTTAATTACTGCACAAATACTGCTCTTTTCCCCGGGGAGGTAACAGCTCTGTGAGTTGGTGTAAGCTGACTCTCATGGCTCAGGTGGAGCCAGTTAAGAATCTCCAGGTCTAAAAACCCTGCTGAAAGATCCACAGAGGGTTACTTGAAGATGAGACCAGACTCATAAATCTGTCCGGGGATCATTCCCTCAAGGAGGCACATTGGTGTAAACATTAAGTAAACCAGGAAGTATTTTTGTAGTGTTAAATGAGTTCACTACTAGAATGCCTGGGTTTTCTAAGCAAAGGGAAGGACAGGAGAGTGTTAAGAGGTCAGACAAGAGCTAATAGAGAATTCAGCTCAAATGAAATGATTTTTGTGAGGTCCATGATGAACTGTTTGCACTGCACACTAGGTGGTGTGCTTGACCTGCACTCTCAAGAGCCTGAAGTCAAGCATATTGAACTTAATTTAAAGCATTAATAGTTGTAAAAGGTCAAAGTACAGCCTCTACATGAGAACAAAAAGAGTGACTGTTATTTATTAAAAATAAAATACAGACCAAAAAAATAATCACTTCTAGTACCAGACACTTGAAAGATAACTTGGTAAAGGTTTTTAAAGAATCATTTTAAACATTCCATATGACATACCAATAAATCCTGAAAGTTTTGATTATATGTGTTAGTTACACTTTCAGGAGGTTTGCACTATTAAATGATGGGGTTCAGTAGTGGAGAATTCAGTTACAGGGAATGCATTTTTCTAAGGAATAAGAAGCATAATGTGTTTGCTATACAAAGAAATGCTGTGTGTGGGAGGATGTCTGGAAATTTGCACTATTTGCACTGTGAGCTCTCAAGCCTTTCACCACCATGCCAAATAATCACTACTTTTAAACAGCTGTAAATTAAAACTGTTTCTTTTTGAGTGAATTCTTTCAAGCCCTCTTTTCACCTATAATCAAGTAAAAGTTATAAAAGCTTGGTTGTTTTCGTCTTTCATATCTGTTTTAATATGAACACAATGCCTACACAAGCTTATTCCCCCAAACCTCCAAGGATAAATTCTTACATTTCCATTCTATTTGGAATAAAGTACCAATAGACGTGAATACAATAAGGTATATGAATACTTCTGCATCATGAAAATGCCAAGCCTTAAAGTAGATTTTAAAAAGCTTCTCAAATTTCATATGAAAGATCTGCATGTGACTTCAACTCTTAGTGGTACAATTTATCTTTACTTCATACTAAACTACAGTTATCACTATGCTTGGTAAATCAGGTTATTTGGAAAGAGCAGAACTGCCAATAGTTATTTTTTATGGCCAATATATAAGTTCTATTTGAAATGCTGACAGTCTGCAACAGGAATTCATCATAAAATGATTATATCTTCTTTCAAAAAAATCTACTTATATGCCACATCTTCGAATGTTTTAGGAAACTGAATTTAAAATTTCAGGCAGAGCTTTTAAATGCCTGAATGAAAGTGATGCTTTGGAGGTTGGCTGGACGGCTGCAGGTCATATTTCATATGCAAGTGTCCAGAGAGTGCTTAGATTGTGTTCTGTTGACATTACACCACAGAGATTACACCAACTTGTATTTTGTGAGATTACCTGTCTTCTAGGGAGAACAGTGCCATTCCAAAACCACTTTAAATTCAGGAGCTGGACCTTGTGGGTCCCTTCCAACTCAGGATATTCTATGATTCTCTATAGCAATATACCTGTACAAGGTAGAATATACACAAAGTAAGTGTTACTATTTAATGTAAGAAATTATGAACACCAACATCCCCACAGCTTTTTCTTTACTCATTCCTACCCCTTCTAGGCCTTTCATTTTATGATCCCATACCTTACCCAGCTAAAGGCTTTTATATGCCAGTTTGTTTTCTGGCCTTACAACCCCTATTTACACGTAGTTATTTATTTTTTTTGTATACTATAATTTATTTGACACAACTTATTTCCCTAAATACTTTTATATTTTGTATGAAAGTATTGGAATGGACTCAGTTTATGTGGAATGAGTGGCAACTCACACCAAATTTGCGAGAGTAATAGAAACTATGTCTAATAATAAACCCCGAAAGTTATTTAAGGATAAAATATCTCAAAAACCAATGGAAAATTCCTCAAAGCTTTGAGAAACTGTAATATGTGTCAGTTCAGGGCAAGGTCACTTATTTTCTCCACCAAATTCTTGGTGGAACCTGTTCCACACGTGCCTTTATTTTCCTGTGGTGCTCACCTGGGTGTGACACCTTCCTCCAGCCGGATCTGCACGTGCCTGGTGGTAATATCGGAATGACACCATGTGCGCAGGTTGGACATGATCCACCACAGGAGAGGTCTTAAAGGATAGTGGGCAGTCTTCACTTCTTGGAATCGCTAATTGAGGCAGTAAACTTTTGTGAAAAAAACTGTTGTCATTTTGTCACAACTGAGTAAATTTATTCTAGAAATGGCAGGAGATTTTACAGCCCATTCTGCACAGACCAACCCAAAATCATGTAATTGCTTCTATTAACTTCCAGGTGAAGACATTTAACTAGCAATGATAAATGGATCAGCCAGTTCTGTATGGCTACTAAATTCTGCACAAGGAAAGATGCTGCAGAGCAGATGCTTCACAACAGATAAATAAACAACAAAAAATACATTAATTTGCAAGTTTCTTTCATGCAGCTTGGTCTATCGTAGCTGAATGGACACTTCTTGAATATGCTTAGAAACTGTCCAAAGGGCAGAATGGAGAAATATAGATTCTCTGAAAACTGAAAATTAAAATTGCTCAGAAGTTTATTGATTATTTTCATGGTTTCCAAATAGGAATACACGAAAGAAATATTAAATGTTCCTATTGTGAACAGAACTCGATGTAGTTTCAAATATGTATTCAGTCACAGTTCTCTAAAAATTCTTTTTTTTTTTAAAATAATCTGCATCCCAGCCTACCTGTTGGAAAGCTGACATGTCTAGCACATTTTTCAATCTCTCTTCAGGTGTCACTGGTTGTCAACGTTGCAAGTGAGTGTGGGTACACAGACAGCCACTACAAGGCCTTACAGCAGCTACAGAGGGACCTGGGCCCCTACCATTTCAATGTGCTGGCCTTCCCCTGCAACCAGTTTGGGCAGCAAGAACCAGACACCAACAGAGAAATCGAGAGTTTTGCGCGAAAGACTTACGGTGCCTCCTTTCCCATGTTCAGCAAAATCACAGTCAGCGGGGCTGGAGCAATTCCTGCCTTCAAGTACTTAATTGGTGAGTAATCTGGAACACTGGAGGGTTGTTTCTCCCATGTAGAATTCCTCTGATATAAAATAACCTCTGATAGAAAAAAAGATCGTGTTCACAGAGTTGGCAGGCTCAAAGAGGTCAGAAGTCACATAGCTCTTCTCACACAAGGCAGGATTTCTTTGTCTTACCTTCTAAAAAGACCTCCAGAGATGAGGATGCATCAATAACCGTTGTCCTGTTAAAAGCTCATCTAATAAACCTCTACATAGGATATAGATTTTGAAATATTCCCCTGTATACGTCCAACACCCAACCTTCCTTTTTCCACTTTGCAGCCTCGTAAGTGCTCCTCCTATGACAGGAGTGCTGCAGGCTGAATTTATAAGATTCATCTCAAGAGCTGCATCATAAGTGGAAGCAAAGCACCCCATAATTTCTTTCAACAATCAGAAAGTGAACTGGGCACTAAAGGATGTCCTTGAATACTCCCTTCCTCATTCTTCCCCAAGCATTGGAATAGCCACGTCCAGTTCCTCCAGTTCCAATCTCCTTTCTAGCACTGAGTCCTGAAGAGTTTTGCAGGTCCTTGGCAGCCAGCTGACAATATGCATTGTAAGGCAGGATATTCTTTATCAAGGCACTATTTTTCTTGCACTGAACAAACGCTCTAAATACCATTTAAATGCTATATTAAAATGTCAGTCTTAACCCAATATGAAGGAAATGTCTTCCAGCAATGAAATAAAATAAAGCCCAGTGTGACACAGAATCCCTTAAGCTCCATGCTGCAAGGACTATGTCACTGCTGCTTCTCTGCAGTGTTTGCCCATATACCACTGCATTTAAATGAGTAGTGATAATATTTTTGACTGTGCCAAGCACACCTCCTTCCGGGTGTCTGTGGTGGATCTCTCTGCTAGCCAAACTTCCCTTCAATCCTCTTCAGGTCCTTCCATTTCTGTTTTGCCCAGCAGGGTTGCTCCTGCAGACATCTCACATGAAACTTGCCAAACTTGTGTTTCCCTGTTGTGTTTCCTCTCCAGGAAGCAGGAGGCTGCTGGAGGCAGCATTTAAGCAGCACAGTGTAGTCTGGCTGTGTCTATGTGGTACTTTGAAATATCTTCTAATTCCTCATGAGGTTTTACTCAGTGTATAATCAGTAGGAAAAAAGATGCTAATTTGTCTGTAGCGTCTGCACTTGTGCTTTTAGTGGGATGAGGTTCCTGGGCTAATTGAAAATCCTGAAAATTTTGTTAGTCACGTTGCAGAATAGTAAAGGATAAGAATTCAACTCGTGTAACATGAGTATGTGGTCAGGGAGGGGAAAACTGTAGTAGATGAGGAGTAGGAGGAAACCTGGAACAATTACTTTGTTACTTCATGTAGCATTTGTTGAAACAATCTTCTGAAGCACCTGACACTGGGTGCTTTTGGAGGGAAAATTCTGGGTGAGCAAGTAATCGGTCCTGGTACAGCTACACTGTTATGTCAAATCCCATTTTCCCATCAAAGTCCACTGTTTCAGGTTTATCTGCGTGGCACAGACACACACATGTCCTCACACACTTTAACACCCATTATAGTGCTTTCTCCTGTCTGTCTGAAGCTTCCCTGCTCCCATTAGTCTCCAGGGGGCTCCTGTCTAGTTAAAGCTCCCTGTCTGTCAGAAAATTAATCTTATTCAGCCTGAACTCCCTATTAATTTTACATTCCTCCTTCCTCTGAGAGGGTAATCATCAAATTGGTATGAACAAATGTCAGGAATTGCCTAACGTACTTTTATAATATTTCCCTTTTTTTGCCTGTAGATTCTACAGGAGAAGAACCAACCTGGAACTTTTGGAAATACCTAGTGGACCCCAATGGGAAAGTAGTAAAGGCCTGGGACTCTACAGTCTCTGTGGAAGAAATAAGACCTCACATTACAGAACTTGTAAGAAAAATCATCCTGAAGAAGAAAGATGAATTATGACTTTCAAAAATCCCAGCATGCCAATTACATCTCTGTTGAGAATTAGGACTGGACTTTGTCTTTTCACATTCCAAAAGAAAGAATATGGGGAAGGGAAATTAGGACCAGTTGAATCTATATTCACCATCCTAAGAATGTAGAAAACAGCAAGTTAGCATGGCTTAAGTAATTTAAATTTTTTTCTCCAACTGAATTCAGTTTGACCTTTCTGGGAAAAAAGAAATTCTCAGTAATTGTTTCTTCCCCAATTCAAATTATTCATTGTGGGTAATGCTATAGAAAGTCAGTTCATGTACCTGTAGGAAGAAGGCTCAGAATAATGAGAATTTCCTAACTGGGATCTCACTGATATCTACAATTTTGTAGTTATATTTTGATGGCAAACTGAATAAAATAAAGAGTAAAAAGTGCATGATTGACTCAAGACGTGCTAAGAACAGGGACAAAACAAGTACTTTCAACCCAGGCAGGCTTTCATGGATATATGCCTTTCCGATATGCCTAGCCAAACATATTTCATTGCATCTGTCTGGAAAGTCAGTTTAGAAGGGCATGGGAAAATATATCTATTAAACTGAAATAGAAGAAATATGAAGACAAAGTCTCTGTAAAAATTCTCCACAAACTATGAGAAGAATTTCTGTATTTTTTCACCAAGTAAAGATAACCAGATGATATTTAAATAGTCATTTGAACATCTGTAGGACCAGAGCCTATAAGAAATGGTTGTTTCTTTCTTCTGATTGCGTTTTCTCTTAGAATTACTCTTACTCATAAAACTCTCATAAAACTGATGTTAAATTTATTTTTCAATTTATGACACCATCTAATTTTGCTGCACATACAGACAAACATTAGACAATCAACATTTTTTCCATGGAGGTAATTTTTGCAAATATTTAATTCTTGCATAATGTTACCTAGTTTAATACCACATTAAGGTTACAAATTATTAATGGCACCTTTTCAGGCATCTGCTCAGACCTCAGCCTGCAGAACTCCTTAGCTCATGCTGAAACAATAGCACCAACAATTGCAGCCTCATTGTTCCTTGACAGAAACCCTTTGAAAATTTTGTCAGAAGAACTCTTTGTGTCTCAACAAAAATAAAATGTTCCCATGCTCTTAACCCCAGGATGCTTTAAGAAGACTCTGGTCTTGTCCAATTGCAGTATTATTGACAAGTGAAAGCTTTTTTGTGCTTTTTAATGTTTTTTCAGGTAGCACAAGCAATGTTTGTCCGTACAGTTGTCAGGGCGCAAGTGTACAAATAAGCCTTAGCTGACCTGACTGCAGTAAGGACTTTTTCCAAGTCATCACTGCCATTAAAGCTCTTCAGTGTCCAAACAGGCTCTAGGGGAAATCAAAGGCAAGTATTGTGGCATGCACGGGTTTGCAGAACAAGAGGGGAAAGAAGAGACGTTCTGTGGAGCTGTCTAAGGAAGCAAGAGCTCAAGGTACTTTAGGATTTCCAGGAAGACTGTGAAGGGCAGAGATTGTACTGGACAAAATAATCTCAAACTGCCTGAAAGAAGCTGAGAGTGAGGTTTTTTAGTTTTTAGTGAAAAAAAAATAAAAGGGAGGGAGCAAGTGGAAGAGAGAATAAAGGAAGAAGTAACAGAAGAACAAAAGGAAAAAGGTATCAAGTAAAAAGGCAGAAATGAGAAGGAAATGAAAAGACAGTTTGCCGCCGAAGAATCTTTGGGACAAATGGGCCATAGAAATGTTCCAGTCTGAACACTGATACTAATGAGTATGTTCCAAGCTGTATCAGCTACTTCTCACTTGAACTGTAACTTAAGAGTGCAGGAAATTGGTGCTTGTGGCAGTGAATGTCTGTATTTTCCTCTTCTGATGGTGAGGAAAGTGAACTCTATGGTTGATTCAGTCATTTAGTCTATTCTTACAGGGATCACTCTAAGACAATGGTTGCTAAGGATATCACATAGAGAGGAAAATCAGACCCAGCTGATACTGTGCTGGGATAGAGAACCCAACTGCTGCAGAAGAAACTCTTTATTATCCATAGACTGTTTTTTTCTGTCCCTGGATATCGATGCAGGACCCCAGCATTCTGTTAGCAAGTGCTGCAGAGCTCAAAGTTTTCTCCTTAGAAAGTATGGTTCTATTTTATAACTGGAGCCTGGATGAGCCCAGAGCAGGCTTTTAAAAACTTTTTAAGCCCTTTCTATTTCAATTTTGTGTGTCCAACTTCAAACAGAACTCTCTGGATTTACATAGAAACAATCTCCCATTCTCCACCAGACGAATTCTACAAGTCTAAAGAGATAAAATTGCGAAGATCAGTTGGAAAGGTTTTGTACTATATGGACCAATATTGTTTGTGCTGCTTTTAAAGGCATTACAAAGCACAGAAAAAGCTTTCACTTGTCAATAATACTGCAATTGGACAAGACTAGAGTCTTCTTAAAGCATCCTGGGGTTAAGAGCAGGAGACCTGTGTGTTATGTTTTTGTTGAGACACAAAGAGTTCTTCTGACAAGATTTTCAAAGGGTTTCCATCAAGGAACAACAAGGCTGCAATTGCTGGTGTTCTTACTTTAGCATGAGCTAAGGAGTTGTGCAGTCTGATGCCTGAGTGCCAGGAATAACTCCAAACTGGTGACTGTTAGAACTGGGGTTCTTACCAATTTGGCCATTTAAAGAGATCTAAGGTAAGTATTACATATGCAAGCCATGAACAACAGCAAATTTGAACAGGCACATGATGTTAAGCACATACCAACTCTTTCTGAAGTTAAAAGAGTCGTTTTCATGATTAAGTTAAGCACATGGCACATATTCCATCCTTTGTTGCACTAAATCAGTTTGTAGAACAAAGGCTTTAGTCTTTTAATCAAAGTTATGGAGTAGAAGTAAATCTTCTCGGTTGTAGATTAATTCGTCTCTAGTCATGCTCTAAGTCCTTTAGGACTTCCTGCTCAGAAGACTTGCAAATTACACTGCACTGGGTTGGATTTGTCTGTTGAGATTGGATAGAGAGCATGCAGAGATCAGAAATGACTTTTTTTGCCTCATGAGTTCCAACACTGTTTTAATCTGACAGAGATATCCCCCACAGCAAGTCCTGAAACCTGTAAATCAGCTCTGAATATTTAGCATGAAACATTTTTCCTTGCCACTTATCTACTTTGCAGAGACAATATCAGTGTGCATTAACAGCTGAGCACATTGATGCATGGAAAGCAATTACCTTGACCACCTAAGACTTGGTTTCCTACAGTTTGCAACTTTAAAGGTGTAAATTCTTGGCACGTTGATTTGAAGCACAAACTTAGCACCCTGACATGATTGTGTGCAGCCATGTGCCTCCTGTGGCATGCCACAGGGAGAAGAAATAACTTTAAAGCCTGACTATAAGTTTGAAGTTAGACAGGGCTTTTTTAATCTTTCAAAACTTTGTCTCATAAAGAAGGCAAAATCAGACCTACATGTATCCAAAGCTCTGTTTGAAATGGAATGTGCTCCATTGAAACAGAGCAATTGAATGAAGTGATAGAGAGGGGTTTAACCCCTTTTTTGCCATTGTAAGGAGAACAAAACCAAATATTCTTGTTATCCTTACAGCCACATCTGGTATTTTAGTTATATTTTAGTTATATACCAGGGACATTTCACTTGAATTTCTATTGTGATTTTAGTCAGAAATCCCAGTGGCAAACCAGACACAACTTTTCAGTTTGTCCCTTCCAATACATCAGCAACTCATTCAATAAGTTGCTGACCACAGTTAGGACTTTTAGAAGACTGTACATCCCTTTGGTTAAGCAAACAAATTTTATGCTGCCTTCAATTATTAGATCCACCAAATACATTCTCTACACATGTAAATCTATACTGCACCTACTCATAGAGCCAGATGAAATTTAATAAGCTTTCTTCTGACTCATTCACAGAAAGAATCAAATAAGCAGAGAAATCGGGTGTTCTCTGTGACAATTAACAGATCCTGCAGTAAAAACATCACTGACAAAACACAAAGGTGCTTACAAACCTTTTGATGGATGAGATACTGAAGGCACCAAATTTGAGAACTAGTTCTTAGCCGCATTAAAGCTCCACAGCACAGAGCAGAAGGAAATCACTGAGCTGTATCTGGACATCATCTCAAAGGTGACTCTGTGATCTAATGCTGCCCAGCTCATTCACCTGCCCAGGCAGCTCACTAACATAGCGATGGCCACCACAGAGGATGAGAAACAGCAAATCTCAGCTACATCTTTTAAGCCAACCCGTGGCACAGACAACAGTGGGGCCTGTCCAGTGACAAGGGCTGACCTTGGCCAGCTGCCTCTGCACAGGAGCCTAATCAGCCCTAAGGAACTTTCCATCCTTAGGCTGGAAAACCTGATCCCAGCTGTCAGTCTACCTAAGAGATAAGACAAGTGTTTTATCAAAGCACTGCAAGATACCTGCTCCAAAGAAGATCTTCTAAAGTAATTCCAGAAAATGAGAACAGTTGAAGGATCATTTGAGCTTTAAGTTGGCAGACCTATATTCTGGAAGGTGAGCAGAGGCAGGGAAGTTTTTAAGATGATTCTGCTGATGGAGATTTTTTTCCCCCGCTCAAGCAGAAATAACAGCACTCACAGGGGCAGGGACAGACTCTTTCCTAGGCACCACTTGATGGAACAGTGACAGTAAAAGGAAATAACAGTATTCTAGAACAATAGAAAGGACTGAAATACAACTGGTTGGAGAACAAACTTGTGTAACACCTGATCTATAAATGCAGTTCTGGGGAACACATCCCCATCAGACAGGAATCACAGAAATTCCAGCTTCAGGGAGCTGTAGTTTTAGCTTCCTTAAGTAAAAGATGCAGTAAGAAAGTTGCTACTGTGTTACATAAAATGGCCCTCTGTCTTTTTTGTCCCTCTTGCCCTAAAGGCATTGCTGTTTCATAGTTAGTGCTTTAACCTGATTTATATGATAAACCATTATATTTTTATTTATCAAGTAAATCTGACAATGATGAATAAAGAACAGCTGGCAAGGAAAATATCCATGACCCACAGATTGTTCATCCATCCTTTAAAAAGGGCACAACAGTCAACTGTTCTTGTAATGAAAGAGCTTGCTGAATTCCCTGCAGAAATTATAAATCAACTTCTCTAACCCTTAATTAGAGCTACACCACTCATTTTGATTTGTCATTACTTCTATATTCAAAATACTGTTTATTTTATTACTGGTATTTTACTGTCCTCTGGCGAGACCACTAACCACTAGAGATATGTAGGGAAATGTTTTTCTGCCATATAAGCATTTTACATTTGAAAACTCCTCTTCCAAATCCAGACACAGTATTTTAAGTTTTCAAGCAAAAGTAACCCCCAAACCATCAGTTTGGTTAAGCTGAAACATTTAGTTGGACACAACTGATGAGAAACATTTCAAAGCTGATATTCACGTTTTCAAACTTTATAAATAAAATATTAAAAATGAAAATAATTTCAAACCAAGAAACAGACTCTAAATGGCAATATAAAAAGCTGTGATGATTTTAAAACTTAGAAAACTGATCTTGTGAATTTTGTCAAAACATATTTTTCTGCAGGTTTCAGCTTAGGAAACAGTTTGGTTAAAAAAAGTTGACAATTCCTGATATGAAAATGTTCTTTTGAAACAGTCTTGCTTGCTTCAGAGGCCGCCAATCTATTCTGCCTTTAGCTACACTGAAGTGGACAGGAATATATCACTGAGTAAAATTGCAGTCTCAAGTCTCTGAATCATTCAGTTTTGTTGAACACTGGGAATTGCAAGACACCATTTCTAGTTGTTAACTGCATGCACAGTAAATGTGTTTGTCAAGCCATTAAAACACTGGGTACAAAGAATTTGGTGAAACAGTTTCAGAAACCCAAAACTTTTCAAAGACCTGACTTAAAAAATAGTATTGTGTAAATAATTCATGCAGTAAACATGTAATCAACATAATTTTAATAATCTAAATAGAAGAAAGGACATAATACACATTTTTCTTTTAAGATTTAAGAAGTTAAGAGAACACTAATAGACAGCCAGCTGGGAAAGGATAAACTTCTCCTAAGTTTCATGTGGGAAGTTGTGTGCAATGGAAAGGTGTCATTTATGTCCACTTGGGAAGTTCAGGGTAAATGATTTCAATGCCAGATAAAGGTCATAGAGCAGAGAGATTCTTTTGTTATGAAGCACTCCTAAAAAGCTGTGTTACTGCAGGTATGGCAAGTGGATGTATTTTGTTATCTATCAGGAAATTTCTCTGCCCTGTGAATATTTACTCTGGTCTGATTTAGTTCTCTGTCTATTCTACGTGTCATTTTAAAGTTCATTGCTTTTCTAGCCTTTCACCTCTGACTATTTCTTTTGATTCTTTTCCTGATGTCTCTTTGTGACATAATTAAACTTGAAAGCCTCACTCCACAAAGTATCACCATACCTACTAAAAATCTTAAAATCTGTTAGTAGATCACACCATAGATGAAAAGAGGAAAAGGGGCTCAATGGAAGGTGCAATAATTTGAAGTAATTTTAAATTTTTCTCCTTCTGGTTTAGTTTATAATCAGTGTTGATTTTCTCCCTTTCTCTATTAACAGCAGGACAACAAAGGATAAAAGAGATATTTGGGATCCCTTTGTTGGCAATGTTTTGAAAGGGGAATCTTGTCTTCATACAGAATGGAAGAGGATCATTCTAGTTTGGTGCCAGGACTAGTGGTAATTAGATTTTAGGACAATGGACTACTTTTATAGTGGTGGAATAATTCTGGCCATACTTTTGTGCTGTACAACTCAAAAGATGAGCCTCACTGCTAGAAAAAGCATTCCAGCAACGCAGCAGAAATTCAGTTGCCCAGGATCAAGGACAACTGAATACCTCTGAAAATCTCTCTGGAAAAAAATCTCCCCTGAGTCTGTCCTAAGATATGCTCTTCCTTAAGTTCTGTACCAGATACACAAGCTCAGTAACTGCTACAGATGGTGAGATCAGTGAACAAACATCCCCAAGTCTACTGTGCATCCCAATCTTACAAGGAATACTTGTCTCTGCTTATTTTATATCCTGCAAAACATCATTTCTAAGCACTTCAATGTTTATTGAAAGTCCTGCTGAAGAATCCTTGTTCAAAATCCCATCTACTAGGCTGAAATGCACCTGGTCCTTCCAAATAAGCGTTTTGTGTGCACTAAAGCACTGCATGGGAAAAACCTGCTGCAGATTTCTGCATCATGTGGTGATCAGACTGGGTGCTATCAGTGTTGGACTTGGCTCCTTGCACTGTAAATGCCTCCTTTCTGATACTAAGCATATGAATTAATCAGTCTATAATCTTATTTTCCTCTCATTTAATGGAGTTGAGAATACTACACAAAATATTTGTGGGTGGATTAAATAAAATAACATCCTATGTGGAGACTGGTGCTTAAAATATACCATATACTATGAACAGAAGTCGTAAATCAAGAAACAAACCATGCTATAGCTATTGAGGGGGTTTAGCATCTAAAGAGATCTGGCTTCTTTTGTGTGTATTACACTGCTAACAGCCAGTTATAAACTCAATTTCTTGTACATCTCTGATGGCTTTAATGTCAGAAATGCAGGAAATAAGCTGTTCTCAGGAACCAAACTCATCTTGAGCCACAGCTACCGGGAATAATGAAGTAAAAACCCACTTGAAAAAGGTCTCTTGTGCTTCTAGCACGTCACTGTCGATGCAGTTTGGTTACCAGTCTTAGTTCATGTACTTCAGGATCTTCCAAAATAAGTCAAAAACCCCCTCAATATATACACCAACTCTCATCATTACGTACTGCATTTGCTGTTCCCCTTTCCTGCTTGCATTAATTACCTGTTGGGAAGAGCAGGATGACGTCTCTGGGACTCGATGGTGACTCATCAAAAAGTGACCTCATGGCAGGGGACTGATTTTGTTACCACTGCTCTAAATACATTTCAGCCCCTGATTTATGAGCTGAATGGTTTGTTTTCTAAAAGGAACAGACAGTAATACATCCATTTTCCCCAGAAAAGCAAGGAATGCTCAGCACTCTCCCCACTGTCAGGCCAGGTTTGATTTTGCCCTGGCTTCAGCAGGGAACCAGCACACTTGGTATTTGTCTTCCTTTTCCATTCTCATGTGGGAGCTGACTTCTTTTAAAATTGTTATTATAATAATTGGTGCAAGACTGAAATACAAGCAATGAGATGAGATGACACTGCATTGTTTTGAAAGAAAGCCCCCAAAGTTCTTTGAGCTTAACATCATAGAACCATAGAATATCTCAAGTTGGAAGGGACCCATAAAATCATGGAGTCCAACTCCCTGCTCCTCACGGAACCATCTCATTCGAACTCTGCCCAAAACCGTGGAGAATTTCCAGATATAAGGGCTACTTTTGTAGTATAGTTAGGCTTTCAAAATCCATGAAATGATGTGGAAAGCCTTAAAGGTTAGCAGGATTACCATTTGTGTTTGGCTTTATATAGAATTGTTTATACAACTACAATTCTTGCATCTTTTTCTTTCATTTTTTTTTTTTAACAAGATCTCAAATCTTCTGAGAACACATTGCAGTAATGTAAAAACATTACAGATTTCTATAAGCATTCTTCTGAAACAGAAAAGAGATTAGAATTTAGAGTGGGAGTTTCTAATGTAAAAATGTCTAGTGTGATAAGAAATCTGAATTTTAGACCTATAATGAAATAAAAATTCAAATTTCCATTGGAATAGGCAGTGCAGTGCCTGTATCTCAGCCTGAACATTCTGAATGTGAAATTTAAAATGCAATGCAATTATAAAATAGCAACCAGTGAAACAAATAAAAGCATTATTGAAATTCCACCTTTTTTTGTTCTTATCTTTCTTTTCTTTGGTAAAACGCTGATTTAAAGTCAAAGAATAAAAAGAAGCATGCAGAATCACATTCACACCTGTGCACTCACAGCTCAGATTTATAGCACTGGTGCTGAAGCAAAGAGGCTTCATGCCATATATATGTGCTTACAAAGCTCTGTGTGTGTAAGATGGAAGCATTCTGTACCTTATTCTAAATTTAATCTGTACTGAATGTAATGACATTCAAAACAAGACATGAAAATTTTTAGTGAGATGAAAAACAAGAATGTTTGTTAATTCTGGAGGAACTAAAGTAATAATAAGGATGCTAAAAGTGGAACATTTTTAGTCAAATACAGTAATAATTATATTCTGTTACTATAACTTACAGAAACCTCAGAGCATCATGAAAAAGGGCTTGATATTGATCCTATAGATGAAGCAATTAAGCATGTCAGTGACACCGTTTTCCCAGAAGCATGTAAGAAGTTAATGAAAAGCAAAGGACAGAATTTAATCTTCTCCTTCCAAGTTTGTACAGATGCATCTATCACCTTCAGCTAATCCAAAAGGAGAAAGCAAGCTACCAGGTAAAAGCTGAACAATTTGGCAGCAGTTAAAGTGAGAAATAGACAGCAACAAATGAAGTCATTACATTCCCTTCCATAAGACAAACAGCAATGCTACTGTAAATTAAGATAATTTAGCTTGATTCTGCTTTGACTACTTCTGTTGAGATGTTCATCATGTCTGACAGTGAGCTGCACTGATACATTCCACTTGAGTAGCAACACAGAAACAATTCCTGTCAAAATCCTGTGCAAATTCCAGGTACAGAAGAATGGTGAGAAGATACAATATATCTACAGCTTCATTCAAATCCTAAGAGAACATCTGATTATAAGACAGATCAACTGAACCATTCATCTGAGACATAACTGGTGAGCATTTCACCAAAGCAGGACTGATGAGGTGGAGACCTGACCCAAAGCTCACCTGGCCCAGCTTCAAAAGGCCTAACGTGGCACTAAGAGTGATTCCATTATTTACAGACTGTGGGGTAATCAGGTGCTCTGATAATGAGGGATGTGTAAGATTAAGAGGTAACAATCATGTGCCTCAGTTGCATTTTAATAACTACTGTGTAAATGCAGTTGAGTTGAAAGACCTGTAGTGTCTCGAAGACATACAAAACCATATAACCATCAGCTTTATTAGGAGTCTATATTCATTTAATGATCTGAAACATCTTATCAAAGGATAGGCTCTATAAGGTGTTCTTAATAAGCCTATGCCTTTTATTTTTCCTTTGGATTAACTGATTGTGTTGGACAACTGGTCCTTCTCTCCACTGCTGAAGTAAAAATGATTTTGAAATGGAATAAGGCTTCCTAATTTTAGCCAAAGGAAACTGATTCTCTTTACAGTATCCCCAAATCTAGTAGTGCTCTAAAGGTTGAAAACAAACTCACCTTCAGCACCTAAAAAGAGGAATAAGATTGATCTTTTGCAGCTAGAAAATAAAACTGAAACTCTGTCAAGAAAACAGCTGCTGAGAAAGGCATGTCCTTGCTTGTGACTAACACAACAATATCAGGAGTGAAAAGTCCTCATATCACAGGGAACTGGACAAATGAATTAGTATCTGTGAAGCAATCAGAAATATTGCCAAAACCCGTGGCTGAAATAATTCTGTATTTCTAGTAGGTATGGTTAACATGCAGCTGATAAGCCTTCGATCAGGCGTTTAAAAAGAGTAACAAAACAAGACCCTTAAAAACTCCATGGCCAAAGGAGATGAAATCTCTCAAAAAATAGTGTGTGATCATATTATTAGCTCCAAGTCTGGCAAGTGTAAATTCTAAGTAACTTAATATTCTTTCCATGTGATTTGGTATATTTGAAAACAAATAGAGGAAACAAGAGCAGAATTTCATATTTGCAACGACATGAGTCATCTGAAATATTTCAAACCATCATGTGGAATTTTGCCACATGAATTGATGAAATAAGTAAGTCACTGTCATCATACATGTGAGAGAGAACTCACTGAATCATACATTTTCCCATAGGATTTAAGCATATTTGCTGATAGAAAAGGAAGAGGGACAAGCAAGAAACTTGGGTTCTATTCCAAGCTTCACAGGCAGAGCAGGGATTTCCTGTTACTTCTGAGACTGATGCTCTTTGCCTTGTCTTTTCAATTTGCCTCTTTCCTACTCCCATCTCTTCATCCCAGCCCCTGATCCTTATGTTTATCATGCCAGCTCTAGTTTCTTACCCCAAACCTTTGCCCTTAACATCTTTCTTCACATAGGATAGGAAACTTCAGTCTCAAAATAAAGCTTGGTAAGACAAGAAGAAATTGTAAATAGGCTCCTGTAAAAAGCTTCTCTCCTGCTGCAGAACTTCAACAATAGATGACGTTACCCCTGCACACAAAATATGAAGACAGTTGTGTGGGAGAGTTAAAAAGGAACAGTTATTGCTGCTATTGATATCTGGATCGCTTTGAATTATAAATTAGAATGAAAGTTCTCTATGATGGCCAAGTGAGAGAAAGGATTCTGAGACAAGGCACACAAAAATATGTAAAAACTATTTATATAATTGTATAACAAATCAGCTTTTGATATTTTAAAAATACTCTTAGTAGGACTAAATCTAAATTAGATTGAAGAGCTTGAACGAAATGAAGAAAATTAATAAGCTTCAGTTCGAGTTTACAATGAAAATGGTGGGAAGAAGTTTTATTGTATTATTTATTCACTAATATATAGAAATCAATGCTTCAAACCTGTTTTCTTAAGTCTTTTCCTTAAATCTTCAGTTTCAGACAAGGTAAATTCAAACTGTGATAGAAAGTGACAATTCTTTATGAGCCTATGAATCTATAATTTCCTATTTTGTCTATTAATATAGAATAAATGCTGAAAAGATCAAACAACTTACATGTTTTACAAGTGCTGTCTCTGATGGATATCTTGCTTAAATAGTCTGAAATAATAGGCCCATCATTTCTAACTGTCTTGTAATTGAGTAACTCAGTTTCAGAATTATTCCCATAATTATCCCCTATGTACAGAACTACATACTTGCTAGAATCCTTTAAAATTTTCATCCTCCTATTCAAGTAGAAATTGCACTACAACATATAATTTGTTCCTAAAATTACAAATAATTATATTTTACAAGCAGGATAAATAAAAGCAAAGTCAAATGATTGAGGCAGTGTCACATTGTTATTTTTTAGTAAGTAAGGACCATGCAATTTCTATGTCTTCTACTCAGAAGAGTAAAAAGAATTTTCCTCTCTGAAAAGGAAAAAGAAATGAAAACACCCCACAAAGACAAATTGCAGTCAAGACTGTTTGGCCAGATTCACTGTTGAAAACTTTGTATTATTGTACTATCCACCTGATTATTCTATTTCTAGATAGAAGAGTAAGTGTTAAAGGGTAAGAATTGCTTAAGTGAGTCATTATTCTGAAATATTTGCCAATTACAGAACATAAAACACTGTAGATACTGAGGGCCATTACACATATAAAAACAAACTACTTATCAGAGCTCCATCCTCACCTCAAAATTACCAGTGTCAACTTCCTACTTTGCTGTGTTTCACTGATTTTCCCTCTTCCTTAAAATTTTGCCTGAAGCCTCTTCTTACTTCCTGATGCTCAGAATCACTTTCTTCTTCTTCATTATTTAGTTCTGTAAAGCAGAGACGGTATAAAGGCAAAATCTATACTACATATTGACTGGAGCAATCAACTAAAGAATAATGTGTATGAAGGACAGTTAAAATGACCAGAAAAATTGGTAGGCTCTAGAATGACATGAAAAACTCATGATGATACTTCATACATGTGTCCACTTGCACAAAGAGGACCTCAAACTGCGAACACTTTTGCCCATGAGTGTCAGCTCCATCGCTGTCACAGATTTCTGCAGTTCAAGTGAGGCACACACCGCCAAAGCAACTGGCTTACAGCTGTTCATTCATCATGAGAGCAGAACCCAAGGTGTATCATGACCCTTTGGCAGACTTCGGTCCTCCCCTAATGCACAGGAGTGCCAAAGCAGACAGTCCTCTTTATAGTGCTCCTCATATCAGTCCTTCTTTTTCAGTCCTCTGAGTGATAGCATCTCACTGTACTCCAAGTATGCACCACTTCAAACTTCTATTCCCCTTTCTGTTCTGAACCTTATGCTGTCATCTGCCTTTCTGAATTGCCTACTACTCATGTGTGATAAAACACGTTGTCTGCACTAACCCTGCTGTCAGTTTGTTACTCCTAATCAGAGCTAGTTATACCATCTTGGCATGACAATTTTGTTTAATGGCATAATTTGCCACCAGACTACTTTTGAGAGTAATTTATGCAGCTCTTTGCCTATTAATAATTAGATTATGCTCTTAAGGAAAAACTTGCCACGTGGGTCTGAGGGTCAATGCTGATCTGACAGCTCTCTTGGTAATTCATAATTAATTTTCTGTTTGTTAGAAGGTTGGCTGGTAGAAGCGTGTCCCACAGCTGTTAATGAGAACGCTTTTTGTCAGCTTTTTCTCAGTGATCAGCACAGAGGCACAATTCACTATGAGCTGTCTCTAAATGGAATGGCTAAATCAAAGTTTAGCTCCTCCCTCAAACCCCCTTTGCTCTAAGCTGTATTGGCCAGAGGAACTCTTGTGATTTGCTGCAAATTAAAGCAGCCCAGTTCAGCTGGCCAGTATAGTGTGGAGGCAGGACAGGTAAATAACAGGCTGTATGCTTTTCACATGAATTGCAGTTTAGATGAAGATTACAAATATTTTTAATGATTACAGAAAATGCTGCTGTTCTAATTATTGCATAGACAACACACATATATTTATATTTATTACTTAATTGGAAAGGCTGGGTAAACAGTTATGAGAAAGAGAAAGCCAAAGATGCAGTTCCACGGCACCAAGTATTTTGGAAAAGGGCTTTAAGTACAGCTAAAACAACCTATTAAAAGCCAATATGAGTGCCAGTGAATCAGTTCAAGATTTGCAGGAGAGTCTGGGTTGCAAGCATTTGAGAAAGTTGGCACACTTTATCAGACTTAGAGCTGGAGCTTCACTGCAGAAAAGACTCGTATTCACAGTGACAATAATTCAGCACTCAGGGAATAGAAGTATCTTGTGGATGCAGTTCTGAAGGCTGCTGCTGAATTACCCAGATAATTTGTTTGTTACTGACACATATCCTGCAAAGGTCTTCGATCTGTGTTTTTCTGAAAGCTGGATGATCTCACTGTTAGGTTGAAACACACTCCTCACTCCGCAGAGAGAACTGCTGTAGGGATCTGCGTAGTAACTTAAATTAATACTGGTAATAGTGAAGAGAGAGCAAGGGTAGCATATTTTATGAGGTCCAAACCACTGGCTCTTACTGGAAGAGGTCTGTGTTTTGTAATTGGAATGAAAAAGGAAGTTGATGTGGTTTTCCTCTGACATAAAAGATGATGCACATCATTCACTGGTCAGTGAAGAGCCTCCCACTCCTACTTCAAATCCTATTTCTGATTGTCATCAAAAGAGAATATTTTTTTATTTCAATCCTCCAGCAATTACACAGTTAACTCAGTCGCTGAGGTAGGTAACTCAAAGTCAGTTCTAATGTTTCATATAAATCTTTCCAAATAATTGGAATAACAGACGGCGCTAATTATTGTCATCCAATAATCACAGCAAGTACAAACTGATTGCATGATACAAGTGAGTATACTGATTGCTAAAAAAAAAAAAAAAAAAGATTTTACCACTTCAGAACATTTCAGCTTTCTTTGAAACAAAATTTCATTACATTTGGAGAAAAAAATTCACCCTTACTCCAACTCTGACTCAGATCTGTCTTATTAAGTATGAGTGGAAGTTTGTGTAAGACTGACCATAAAACTGTGATAGCTAATTTTATTTGTTCCAAATCACTGCAGTAATAATTTTGAGAGGACAATAGTTATCTGAGTTCTGAATAATAGGAGAAAAATCTCCAAAAGTAAAATAACAATGTGAAATACAAAAATAACCAAGAATGTTCTATATCTCTTGACCACTTGATTTGGGAATACTCAGCTGAAAAGGTGAATTGAATGACTCCTGGAATCAATTCTCTCTGCCATGGATGTTGAATTCTGGTATGAACAGAACCTCGGTGAAAACAAATCAAGGATAAGATGAGGAAAAAAAAACAAACCCAGAGGGATAAAGGGAATCATCCAGAAAAACAAAGATGGGAAATCAGGTTTTGGAAGAAAATAGTTATTAGCAACTGAACAAGGTACAAATGACAAAAGACTAACACCTATTGGAATGGAATTAGATGTCTCTCCATCCTGGGAAGTTGTAGGACCTACTTAGGCCTGTGTTTTGAACACAGTATGACAACCTCTCGAAGTCTTGAATCAGTCTCCAAAACCATGATGTTTACCACTGTACTTCTTGGTTTCAACCACACCACATGTTGTTTAGCTGACTGGTGCATACACACTATCTGGCCAACCAGCTGATGGCTTTTGAGCTGAGATTCACCCATCCTTCCCTCCTTAGAGACTCTCCTCAATCACAGAATAACAGTCTCCATGTCTCTGTGAGTCAAATGACCAGGAGACTGGTCTTTAAAAAAAAAAAAACTCAGGTAACACAAGAGCCACAATTAAATCCTAACATGTACTGACACTATTGACATAACTGAGGTAAAAGGGTGCCTTCTGGCCTTTGGTAGATCATTTTCCTGTACACATTTCAAAGAAGTCAATCCTCAATTTTATCATAAAAATAATTGATCTGATTGTATCTGATTTCATCTGAACAACACAACTGAGGAAGTTGCAACTCTCACAAAATCTCATAGTTATCTAGCCTTTTTCTTTGTTGATGTTCAATACCCATTGATCCTTCCTGGTCTTCCCTTTTCTGGAGTCTTTGCACCAGACACATCACTGTCATTTCATCCTCTCACTTTGTGCAGTGCATCATTAAGTGCTGAGACTGTTTTTGAGGTACCTAAAGTCAAATTCTCAAATTGTTCAAGCTTAACAGTTTAATAATTTGAATCTTCTCTGACTCTTCATGTATACATCTAAATACTAGCAAGGCAAATCTGTAATTCAGCAGAAAGAGTCTGACTGAATTTCTTAGTTCATTTCACTTGATGCTAAGTCAGGGTTGATTTCACAAAATAAAACCAAACAAGCAACCAAAGAATATTTATACTTTTAGCAAATACAGACTAATACAGGGGGACTGTATGTAGTAGTGGAAGGGCTCCGTGTCAGGGCTCCAAGTAGCCACCAACAGGCCCTCATCAGTGTCATCTGGGTCCTCACAACATCCACACCCTCTGCCCGTTGGTCCAGGAGTCACATTTAAGCTCAACTGGGGCAGCCTGACCTCCCCTAAGCTCAGTCCTGTCTCGTGCTCTCCTGGATTGCTTGTTGGTCCTCCTGAATGAACTGTAGACCTGTGCTGTACGTAACTTGCCTCCTGCCCTGTATCCTGGATGGACTCAGTATCTTACCTTGCCTGGCACTGCTGATGGTGCCCGTCCACCATCCTGTCCACCTTCAGATCCTGCAGGACTTCACCTCCCTAAGCTGCCATCACTCCTGGCTCTTGCTTTCACCCGACAGCTGGAAGATACAACACTCCCACTTGCCTGGAGTTCATCTCAAGGCAAGACCTGAAATCAAAATGTAAAGTGCTAGCTGACTTAATACGGTCTTATTAGTTCAAGTCAAGCTCTATTGATATGGGACCACTTTCCTTTCTCTCTAAAACCTGAACTTTTCCTTGAGCAGGTCACTTGTGTGGTAAAGCACTTGATCCAGGCTCTCCTGGGTCTAGAGAGGAGACTGACTGAGCACCAGGTCCTTGGAGGGGGTAAGCATCGCATTGCTCTCCCAGAGGCTTTTTATTACCCTATTTTCCATGAGCCAAATCACATACAGAGGGAGCACTACAGGCAGATGTGTCGTCTTGAGCTGAGATCTGCTTACCCTTCTCCCTCAGGAGAGGCTCTTTTATACAGGCAACAGAATGACTGCTTGAGCCCCAATTTTTTAAGACAAGTGCCCTAAAATACCCCCTGGAAAGAGTAGGAGATTGATCTCTCAGAAACACTAAATTTTACGTGAAGCTTTTCCCCCACGGGCTCCTGCATATAACAGAGGTGTGGTCCCTCTCCATGACCTCCCTGCTTTGGCTGCCCTGAGACCCCACCGAAGCGATGGGTGAGGGCGGACCCCCGAAACTCCTGCTCGACGTGTGACCCAGCGCTGAGGTAATACCGAGCTCCAGCCTCTGAGGGGAGCAGACCCCGCACTCAGCCCCTTCCCGCCATTCCCTCCCCTCAGGGTGCGGGCGGCTCCCGCCGCTCCCGCCTTGTGGCGACCCCGGGGGGAAGTGGGCGCGGCGGTTCCCGCCGCCAGCGCAGCCCCCTGACCGCCCAGCTCCGCCCGCCACAGCCGGCTCTCTCCTCTCCTCGCCTCCCCTCCCGCCCGGGCGCCGCCGAGCCGAGGCGCCGGGCGGGCACCGGCACCATGAGCGCCGAGTGCAGCAGTTACCTCAACGCCGACAAGGTGCTGGTGAGCGGCTTCAGCTGCCCGCGGGCGGGCGGCGACGCCCGCGCCGTGTTCTGCTGCGGCTTCCAGGACGTCAAGTACTGCTGCGATGACCCTCACAGCTTCTTCCCCTACGAGCACAGCTACATGTGGTGGCTCAGGTAGGGGCGCGGCAGTGCCTGCCCCGCGGGGAGGCTCTGGGCGGGTTGGTGAGGTATTTGTAGCCGGGCGCTTTCAGGCTGCCCTTGTCCCGACGAGAGTAGCGGGAGAGCGGCATCTTCAGCCCGGAGAGACTTTTGCTTGTGCCAGGGTGGTTTCTGAAGGAAACAGCTCGTGGTTTTCGTAAAGGAAGCGCTGAGAAACGCTCGGTGCCTCTGGATGGAGCATCCCGAGTGTTCCTCGCCCTTCGGGTGCGAGGGGAACAGCGATCTCGGGGCCCGAGCGTGTAAGGTGCTGCGGGCATAAAGTTCCCAGTGACTTTAGCTACTTTTCCGTGAGTGGTAAGGTCAAGCACTACGTAACTTTCCACTTGGAAGGTGACACATAATCAGCCTGGTGGTCTCCTGGGGCAGTGCGAGGGTCCTCCTGGCTCTGGCTGGATCTCCAGCAGGGAGGAGAGCTGCACACAGCCAGCCCGGCTGCTCCCTGATTCCCCTCGGGCTCCTCAGCATCCACGCTGGCAGTGTCAGGATGTTAGTACACCTCTGCATGGTGCTCTGACTGTGTTTCTTGTGGACTTGATATCCTTAATTTTGTCAAATCCCTGTCTGGACTTGCTTACACCGTCTGCTTCTGCAGCCCTGGTGGCAGCCTGCTGTTTGAAGATACAGCCTTTTAGCTGTTTTATACGGTTCCCCACTAGTTTTCTGGAGTGCTCTCTACTATTAGTATTGTGAGATTTGGTGAAGAACAATTGCATGTTCAGTTTATGCACGATGTTTAAAATTTTATTAGTGTTTGCTGTATCAGTTCTCAGCTTTCTCCTCTCTGAGCTGAACAGCCTTAGTCCTTTTGGATTGTCATTGGGCCAGGTGCTGTCCCCTACTGATCGTTTTAGTTGCATCTCATCCGTACTGTTTTTCACTCCATAATGCTGGAGTTGCATGATCAAGATGGCAAGGTATGGCAAGGTTCTACAGAGTGCCAAAATGCTGCCTCCAGCCTTGCTCTCAAAATTCTTCCTCTTGGCCAACTTTTTGGTGATGTCATTGGCTGCTGGTTCACATTGACTCAGTGATTTCAGTGAGCTGTCACTGATGACTGTAAAACTTTCCTTGAGTTCAGAACTGCCAATTCTAAGTTCATTGCCATGTAGGCTTGGTTTTGTTTTTACATTGTGATGTTTATACATTATGTTATGTACACTGAAACTCATCCAGAACACTTTTACCTGCTCACTCAGTTTTCCTGAAGTCTTGTAGCATCCCTTGCCCTCATAGCATTTGATCACTTCTAAGGACTTAGGATGACCAGAAACTCAGATTTCATTCTCCACAAGGTCATAGATGAAGATACTGAAGAAAAGTCAGTCTCAGTGACTTCTCTTTATACTGAAAAGAGCCCACCTAGCCTTGTGCTTTGCTCCTTATTCTTTAAAGCAGCCTTAAATGTGCAACAAAACCTTTCCCTAAGCCTGTGTCAGTTCAGTCTTTTTAGCCACACCTTCAGTGTGGGGCTTTGTCAAAAGGTTTTTTGAGACATCTGACTCTGTCCACTGGGTTTCTCTGTCCATCTATTGACACCTCATAGACTCCAGCAGGTTAACAAGGCAGTGTTTTACCCTCGGAGAAATGCTGACTCTTTCATTAAAGATTTTATGTCAGAAAGCTGCAAGTCCAGCAGCTTCCTGTGGGCAGAGCATGGTAAGGAGGGGGATGGGAGCAGTGGCTTTGCCATCAAAGGACCTGTCCCTCATATTTGGGTAAGGTGAGGGGTGGCATCATGGCCTGGGAATAATAGCCAGGCGCAGGTTCAGCACTAAGCACCCTGACACTCTGTTTACCTCTTGACTTGGTGGTATTTTTTTTTCTCACCTTTCTCTCTTGCAAGGGGTGGAATTCAGGTCTGTGTAGTTCCTGGGTTCCCCTCTAGAGCCCTGTTTCAAGTTGGAGTTACACTCCCACACTGCCAGACCTCTGGTAGGGTGGCCTTGTGTGATGATGGGGTGCACACCTTGGCCAGCAGTTTTGCAGTTTCACATGTGAATTCCTTCAGGGCTCCTGAATAAATGCTATTCAGTAGTGTGGGCTTATTCATTTAACTTGTCTAATATTTCACGTATTATTATTTAAAATCTAGTTTGTCTGGTACACAGAGAGGGTTGAATATGGGGATCTCCCAGCCATCCACCACTGTGACTGACACGGAATTACTCAGCTTCTCTGATGTGAGAAGGCATCTCCAAGTGTCCTTTTTTACACTTGTTAAATACTGTTTTAATATTATATGATATTTTTGCGTAATCAGATGTTTTGATCACAGTAAACCTTCTCAAGTACTGAAAGATTAAGTTTAAAAGGTTTAGCTCTTGCATGTGGATGATATGCTGCAGTGAAGACTGTTGAAACTTTATCTTTTCTGAAAGTACCTCAAAGAACTGAATCCCATGAGAGGCTTTAATGAAGCACCTCTCTGAAGGGTCTTCCTTTACAAAGATTTTCTAGAGTCTTCTTAGCCTCCACCTAGGTCAGAAATTTGGGCCCAAACTTTGAAACCTAAGGATTTTTTTTCCTGCTTCTTTCCACAGTGGCCCTGAACTGCTAAAAGGACTCAAGGAAATTGCCATTGGTGGGGTTTTGGTTGTGCTTGACTTCTGCCATAACTGTCTATATCCACTGTAGAAAAGAGGTGAAAAAATACAATTTTTCTCTCTAAGCAAAGTTACCGAGTGGTGAGAATTAAAATTTCTGTTTTCATTAGAGTTTTCAGGAACAAATCAGATAACTTTTAGTTACCAACACACTGGAAATGTTACAATATTACAGCACTTTGAAAACTGTATACATTTGCACATGATAGTTCCATTAGGAGTTTTAGGAAAACATAACAATAACATTTTCTGGCCTCTCAAAATGTTTTGGTGATCGCTGCCTTGCTTGTCTTTGTCTCAGGCTGTTACTGTTTGTGACAACAATATGTTAAAATAATCCTTAAAACGGTTCTTGCAGCCTTTGAGGACACACTTTTAAGACTTGAAACCCTTAAAACTATACAAGAGTTAGCCAAACTAGCCAAGGTAAGTCTGAAGATGGAATGTACTGAGGAAGAGAATGGAAGCTGTGATGGGGGAATTGTTTCAGGTTTTGCTTTACTCCAGAGCTTTAGGTTTCTTTTCCTAAATCTTTGTTTGCTTGATTCCCCCCATGAATTTGAAAGCAGTGACTGAGTGCAACCACAAGTGGTTGGTGATGCCTCAGGGATTGTTTCAGTTTGGTGACACATCAGGTGGAATTTCAGGAAACTATTGCATATTCCTTTTGTGTTTTAGCTTCTGTGGGAGAGGCCTTGCCAGAGCACTTTGTAGCCAGCTCTGAGGCAGCACGTCATGGAGAAGACAGCAGCCTGGGCAACCGGAAGCAATAGTCGCTTGCAGGCCTATGCTGTTCCTTTTTTTTGGTGCCAAATCTCTACTGCCTGTTCTATGTTTAGAACCAGACACTGCCCTATCCCTTAGCAACATGGAACCTTCTTTTCCCATTCCACTCCTGCAAAAACTGTGGTATTTGACAAGTGCATCCTAACACCCGCTGCACTGGGAGCTGTTGGACAATCATAAATAGCAGACCTTTGAGCAACTCTGACACATTTCGTGTTTTCACCAGAGTTTATTATATTTAATTAATATTATTCTTTCTTGCTTATCTTTTTTTTTCCTTTTTTTTTTTCTGGTATTTAAAATCAAATAATATGGTATCTTCTTTTTCTCTTTGTTAGAACATATTTCTTGGAAAGCTGACCTCAGCAAAGAAGAGTGAAGGGTGCATTTTTGCTCTCACTTACATCAGTCAGGAGCCCATGAAACAGGGAAGGCAGCATTAGGAAAAGGCAGGGGTATGCAGATTTCACCAGAAGGTTATGCAGCATTTGAAACAACAGAACACAGATGTTAAAAAAGTCTAGTGAGCAAAACACTGAGCAGCTCAGCCTCCAGAGCTGTGTGCTGTGCATGTACATGCAGTCATCACATCAGCTTTGCCTCCCAAGCTGAGTGGAAGGGGAGAAATGCTGAACATGTAGTCTTTGTACTGAACTGCTGCAGTTAAATTCAGCCTTTTTGTTTCTCATTGTTTTACAAGATTTTTAGAAATTTTTTTTGTCACTCCTCAGTTAAGTTTTATTTTGCAAATTTAATGGCATTTTTCAGTATCAAATAGAATTATAGTCTCCATTCCAAAGCTGTATCTTTTTCGTTTCATATATTAATATGTATTTGATTAAAATTTTGTCAGGCCACATACAGATGTTATTCAAAATGCTTTATTAATTAATACCCTTGACCTAATGCTGAGGCCAAGCTTTGCTTGGCTGTACAGATCTCCAGGAGTCTGTTTTGGCTTTCCAAAATAGCAAGTCTTTTGTTCCTCTATGCCCACTCTTCCAGTCTCTCGAGTATATTTATCTGTTTGCTTTGCAAATACTACAGACAACACGTCACTGCAACAATGGCATTAGGAACATTTGATTCACTGGGATCCAGATGACTCATGAGCTTCCTTTTAGCTTACCAGTGAGCAACACTGCATCTGCTTAGCTAATATTTAAAGTTCCCTGGCTGTTCTTGGTGTGGATGGACTAATTTTATCGACTAAAAGTAACGGAAAGTGCGTGGTGCTGAGGATCCACTGACAGAAATATCAATGACCCACTAAGCAGCTCCCAGGACAGCAGCCTGGGGAGCCCTGGGGAGGATGCTGGCAAGTGGAGCCTCTGCTGAGCAAAGCCTTTGGCTGTGCTGCAGGCCTGGATGTGGCACTTGCTGTGACAGTGTCGGTGAAATGTGTGATGTGGCTGCATCTTTAGAGCATGTGGAAAGTAACTTGGGAGAGTTCTGTTTGGATCTTCTATCAAATAAACATTGCTCACGTTCAAAGCATTGAGCAAATACTACCAGGCCTTCAATGCCATTTTTATGCTGGATTATTGGTTTGGGGTTGGGTGGGTGGTTAATGCAGAGGTTTTCACTTGCCGATGAGGCCACAGCTGTGGGCAAGAGGGACTTTTTAGTTTGTTTGTTGAGTGTCTCTGCTGTCAGAAGACTGATCTTGAAGATACACCTAGAGACCTTTAGGCTGTTACCATGTGGACTGCTGAGAGCTTCAGACAGCTGGTGTTTAAGGTAAAGGCTGGAAAATGGAAAATGTTTTTAGCAAGAGCTAAGTTTTGTTTCTGATAACAGCTTTAACTGTTAAAATAGAAAGAAAAGATCCTGGTTAAGAAACATCAGTGTTCAGAGCTGTGGAAAACATAAAATTCTTCTGAATTAAACAAATTAAGAAATAACCACCCATTCCCAAACTTTAACCCAAAATTAATCTTAAAGAACTTAGTCACACCTTTCAGTGAGTTGATGGCTTCAGCACTTTGAGAAGAGTTTGGTATTGAAACACTGCGTTTAAAAAGATTAAATACAAATTGAATTCTGATTTCTGATTCATTTAGGAAGTGGAATCCAGAGTGTCTGTTTGGTTTTGTGCTGCTGATCTCCATGTTTTGGGTGAGAACGTTTCATGTTGCTGCTGGAGCACGGCAAACACGTTTGGTGGCACATACACTGTGGTGTCTTTAACCTGGAGAGTTCTTCAGGAACTGTTTTACTTTGTCATTTGTAACTCCCAAAGCATCTTACACAACTTGTGTAGTGATACTGAGGGTGCATTGTGCTGTACATCGCACAGCTGTGTGGTTAATGTCATCTACAACTGCATGGAGGAGAGCTACAGCTGAGAGGTAACGGACGCCTGAGGAGAAAAACCTATAATCACTAATAGGTGCTTGATCTCTTCAGCTTTGGGACAGCTGACTCTGCTGAGTGTTTGGATAATGGTGAGCAACCTCCTTAGTCCTGCACTGCAGTTTGTAATTTAAATGGAATCTTACAACAGAGCTTGTATTGGTGCAAAACGTACAAATATCTGTTTCTGAAGAGCTTGTTTGTATTACTTGGTTCAAATGGCTATTCAGCCTCCTGTAGTGGTGTGTGTTTCTTCTGTTTTGTCTATTTGGGTCAAGGTGTTCCAAGTGAAAATGCAAAAATGAGGCCAGAACCCAGCTGAGATCTCTGACTGTAGGGTCATACTCGGATTCCATGTTAAGCAGAATATTGCTTGCCTGCAAGTTTTGTTTGAGCCAAAAAACAAGAAGGAAAAATTTGCTTGATATGTGCATATATGCACTAACACATAATGACACCCTTGTTCATGCAGATGATAAACACCACGACAAATCTTCAGAAGGGTAAAGCTGTTCTTTACAGAACCAGTCATTTTGCTGATAACAAATTATTTTAGTTATGATAAAGTGGAGCCTAAATGTTGCACAAACCTCATTAATGAATCTGACCGATAACTCATGAAAACTGCATGTTAAAAGTCATTCTGATATCTGCTGTTCCCATCCTGCTGGTTTTAAGAGTTTCTCCTGTGGACAAATCTGTCTGCTGGTGCTGTGGGAGCTCATGAAGAAGCTTTGCAGTAGCTTAAATTCATAAAATTCATAAAAACATCCCAGGGCGCAGTTCTTCTCATCTCCCTGTAAGGCCACAATAGAGTTGACTTCTCACTGTTAGCAGTGATATATAAAGGCATTTTTATGACTAGAGGATGGAGTTGGTAGAATTCAAGAACATTCATTTATCTTCTCTCCTTTTGACGTCTGTCTAAATTGTAAATAAAGCAGCAATCGAAGGATTCTCAATCCTCAGACCCTTCATCTGTGACCAAAAGGCTGCTGTTTAATTTCACCTGAAGTCAGGACTTTGGCATGGACTATAGAATAGAGGACTGGAACACTGAAGGCATCAAATGGCCCAGGAGAGGATAGGAAATGATAGCTAGACTGTGTTGTATTGAGGCCTTTATTTCATCATGAGCATTTTATATTAGGATTTTTCTTGAAGGGTTGGAAATAAGGAGAGATTTCTGTATATACATACACTGTCTCACTGTGTGCCTGTGGGAGATGTATAAAGTAACTTTTATTATGCAGGAGTAATATCTTGATCAAATCTACATATTACTGTATGTTTGGCCTCAGGAATTCAGTTCCTGCATCTTTGATGCCTTTCATATTGTGCGTAAACTAATTCAGCTTTAGTTTTCCTTTTACCATGACAAACATCATGGGAGAATTTCACTGGTCTTGACTGGAGATTTATTTCATTAACACAAAGGCACACCAGTGATCACAGTACTCTGCCCTGCTTTCCACAGCTGCTCACAGAGTTGAATAACATGGCTTGCGTGGTTTTTATACTATAAAAATGGCTTTTCAGACTGAAAATACAGCTTAAGTAGTCATGTTGTTTGAGCTGCCTGGAGCCCTAGACTCTGTCTGTGCATATGTTATTATGCTTTTCTAGGAATACGCACTGCACTGAAGGACTTTTTGATTTCTGATTTCAGTTACTGCATGAGGTTACTTCTGATTTTCATAAACACACTTTCAATCAGACTCAGCAGTAGTATGCATAGGGAACAGGAAATGTCACCAGAGGCCACATGTTCAACTCCCAGATAATGACATTGACCCTTCTGAAGGCAATGAAATAACTGCAGTTTGTGCAGTTTAAGTATTGAGCTCTAAACTTTTGTTTACAGGAAAATACACAGTCAGTCCCTTGCCTGAGTACAAGTAAACTCCAGACATCATCCTGACCATTGTTTTAATGGGTATCCCAGGCTATTTGTACACTTAATTTCTTTGTTTTTCTCTCCTAGTGTCGGAGCACTCGTGGGTCTGTCAATAGCAGCAGTGGTCCTCTTCGCTTTTATCATCACTGTGTGTGTTCTCTGTTATTTGTTTATCAGCACCAAGCCACGCAGCAAACTGGATACTGGTTTAAGCTTGCAGATGGCAGGTAAGACCTGTTGTTTTTGATGTACATTATCACCTGCAGAGGAAAAGTCTTATTCTGTCTTTAAATGGATGTGGAGGAGTCCAACAGTGTGTATTTTCTTTCTGATGGGGACCTCAATATGTAATCGAGCTGTCCTGCTGTTTTACCTTCTGTGTGACATCTCGACCAAACTCAAAACATTTAACACGAGCTCAGTATATTTTACTTAGTTAGGCATTGGAAGTTCAGCAAGTTGAAAAAGGGGAATAATTCTCGGAAAAAAGTCCCCTCACCTCCAATTTTTTTTAATTTGTTATTTTAAAATGCTTCTCCACCTCCATGGCAGTAAATGACCAGCGAGTTACTTTAATTTAGCCTATTATACAGCAGCAAGCCCCTCTCCTGAGTGTCTAGTTAACACAGTCCACTTCATACCAAGCTTCCTAGGTCTTATTTTGGTCTCCAGAGGATGTAGGTTTTGGTCTTAAAGTAGTTCTTTGGGCCATTGGGAACTGCAAAGCCTCTCTTTGGAGCTGTATAAGCTGAGCAAGCTGCTGAAATGAAAGTCACACATTCAGCAAACTGCTACTAGTCTGCAAATTGAAAACTTCACACTTGTCCTGGAGAGAGAGTGGAAATAAGACCTGCTACCTAGAACAGCCTAAATAAAACTCTTAGGCGGGATGAACAAAATGCTCTGGTGATCCAGAATGGTTGTGTTCTAATTATAGACTGCCATTATGCTTTTCAATGTGTTGCTGTTCAACTTCTTCCCTCAGGTTTTCCTGCTATGGCATCAGGATTAATCCATTGCCAGGACAGCAGTGCTGTTCTCCTCATGCCTTGTATTTTTGTGCCAGACATGTTTGGCACATGGAGGGCTGGGAAGGAGGCAGATGCTGTTGCAGCGCTGCTGCCACATGATTCCATCTTTCCAAACCGAGTTGGACCCTGCTGCAAACCCACATCCTGCTTGGGCATTAAAGATGTTCCTCTTTTCCTGTCATGAGGAGAACACCATCCCAAGCTCCCCAACTGATGACTCAGCATTCCTGCAGGCAGCCCATCTCACGATTCCAAATGTTACGAGCCCAGGAATCTGGTAGATCTTTGCCTTTTCCCAGCCATCTCCTGTGTGCTTTGGGGCTTTATTCAGGCTCCATTGCTTTGGATTTAAACACCCCTTTGGCTTTACTCTCATCCTGTGTTTTTCACTTCTATTATTCTGCTTCTTTGGCTGCTCTGAATGACAATTATTTCACATCTAAACCCTGACAGCTTTAGCTGTTCATGAGATGGGCTGCTGGAAATTCAAAGCCAGTTGCTTTGCCTGTGGAAATGCTGAAGGATTTCATTGATTAGCCTGAGTGCTTGTCGTCATCATCCTTGGGTTTCTTTTGCATGAGAGTCGTGCCAGAGTCTGAATGTCTGAGGACATGACTGGTTAGCTGCTTTCAGGCCTGGGGAACAATGAAAACAGCCTCTCTCCTCCTCTTCCAGTTCTTCTGAGATTTGAGCATAATCATATCTAGACAATAAAAATGAATAAAAAAATTAAAACAGTTTTTAGAAGCTTCGGGAAACTGCAGGCCTGGGGACCAAGAGTTTTATCATAACTCAGTTCAACTCATCTTTTTCTAAACTACCATAATCTTACCTTTAGCAGAAGGCTGTGTGGCACATTAGATGTTGTGCAACATCTATATCCCTGGAGCATTCAGAGAGCATTTGTTTCTGAAGGCAATATTTTTTATTGTGTTCAATTTCACGCATAATACATCAGCTCAGTTAGAGTTTTGTACTTCATTAAACATACAATTGATTATTGTATGCCTTTCCTACCTCATGGAATAGTTAAAGTTGGTCATTGTTCTGGGGACTCATCTGAGATCCCCTGAAGAAAGAAGTGTAATAGTTGCATTTTTACAGAAATAGTTTCAAGATTGATCATAAATCTAACAATAAACTGGAAGTGAAGCCTTTATTAAAGTTTCTGATTCTGCAAAAGGCAGATCAACTGGAATTTGCCTCTGTTTAGCTTTGGACAAATGGTCTTCAATAGCACCAGCAGAGATACTACAGATTGGGTTCCTCAGGTTAACTCAGGATTGGGTTAACTCAGGATGTTTTAGTCCTAGCAAAAATTAACATTTTAATCTGAACACTGAATTTCAAGAAAAATTAGCTCAGTCACTGGTATAGAGAAGGAAGAACCACTTAAATGTTACTGGAGTTACACAGTTCTATTTGTAGTATCATAGTGTAGAGTGCAGAGTTGATAGGCAAGACAGTCTGTACAGGCAAATGGGAAGATCCTGCATTTCAAGGAATTGACAGCCTAGTGTCTTGTCAGATCAAGTATTTCTGAGTAAAAAGCAGCAATGTACATTATTACTTTTTCATTGAAATCCTCTCCTTTTACAGACAGTCTAAGCTCTTTACACATTGCTTTTTCATTGTTTGCACTGTGCTTACCATGTGAGGTTCACACAGGCTTTGGCTTGAGAGCAGATGTTCTGCCTTGCCCAAGTATCAAAGGGCTTCTCAGTTGTTCCTCTCTATCCTCAAAGCTGCCTTGCTGAAGTCGGGAGATGCCATAACCCCCATCTCCCAAGAGACAGAACTGCAGGGAAGTGTCGTATTTGTAATGCTTTGTGTCAGTTTAGACGTTAATGTCCAGTGGAATTTGGAAGGGACATCAGTAACCAGAAGATCTTTGTCCTTTTGCTTACATTACCTCTAAAAACCAGTCTAAGACTGGCTTGACACAGGAACTGAGCTGTTGACTACTCAAATCCTTGGAGCATACTTTCTCTTAGCATAGTGAACTTGCTTTTTAATTACACAAGTTGCTCTTTAAGCTCTTTCTGAGAGAAAGCATTTTTGATTGAACTCATTTTTTGATGTTTCCGTTTCTCCCACTTGAAGGCTGGAATACTATAACCGTGGTAAAAAAAGGTCCCAAAGAAATCCAAGCCCTGAGCATGCAAACATTATGGATTTATCCAAGGTAAAAGGGAATTTGGCCATATGCTTTGTTCTTCTAGCCAAAACCTTCTCTTTGTTCGGAAGGTTTATCTCCTTCAAAATATAGGGAACTAAGAAGTCAAAAGATTGCAAGTGTTTTGTTAAGGCTGAGTGAATAATGCTGGAACATCAACATCCCCTCAATGCTGGAGATGAGGACTGAGGAAACACTGCCTAATTGTCAGGAGAGGAGGTAAACAGGCAGAAAAGGAGGAATCTAAAGACACATCTGCTCAGCTCTGGGAAAAGATGCACATATACTTCCCTTGGGCAGGCAGCTGATGGGAGATGAGGGATCGTCTCTGCCGGCCCCTTGGGATGGGCTTTGCCAGCAGAGGTGTAAAAGGGAGATAGAGACTCTCCACCTTGGTGACCTAAAGTTTTTAAACACATTTTCTGAGTTGCCCCTGTATTTCTTCCAGATCTGGGAAGACCTTTGAGGTGAGGTGTTCCATAGCACTGCAAAGCAAGCATAGCAAATTGTATTTTATGATGGTAACTGACGTTTTCCCTTAAAACTTAGGACAGGAGGACCTCTGTAATGCATTCAGAGTCAGGCAGCAGGGACCTTTGGGTTGCAGTGTGAAGACAACTGTGGCCTTGTAAATTAATCAGAAGTGCTGGGAAAAATGTGCTTTAATAGAAGTTATTAATTTGTTGTTCTTGCAAAGCAGTGACATCATAGTATGCAAAAGTTCATGATTTCATTTCATTAAAAGGAAAAATTCAGCTTGAAAAATAGCCAGATGACCTTCCTGACCCTATTTCTCTCCTTAATTAAAGATTCCTCATGGGGCATGATTAAATATTTGAGATATTCAGAAATTTTGATGAAAAGGCACAAAAGTCTCACGCATTCCCCTTCTTAGTTCAGTAGAATTATCTGACTATTGGTTCTGAAAGCAGGTAGCTGCTGTCTGAATTCAGACACACTGCTTGGCTTTTGGAGTGTGCACTGATAACTTTGCTTTCTGGGTTTATCAGTAACTGCAACTATATGGTCTTCTTGGAGCTGGCCTTAAATTCTCACCAGTCAGGCTACTTTTACCCTTGGCAATCATCTGCCTCAGATTTGTATATCAGCCAAATGGGCTCAACTGCTTAAAATAAAAGAATAATAACAAGAATAAGAAATTTCCTGTTTTGGAGCTGGGAATTCAAATTTAGTGGAGGGTACATCACTAGGCAAGATTAAATTTGGAAATGTTTTTATTGGACTCCTTAGCTTTTAAATTTCCCAAACCTTCTTGTAGCAGTGAGTTTTTTGCATCTCATTAAGAGTCAGGGTTTTTTTACTGCAACGGTACCTATAGCTGGTGTAGGCTTCAAAAATAAGGTGCCTTCCTCTATAACTGAGTAGGAATTTTTCTTTCTTTCTTTCTTTCTTTTTTTTTTTTTTACTTTTTGGGTTTGTTTTTTATCACAGCTGAAATAACTCACGTAGTTGGTTTCAACTAAGGTCTTGGCTTAAACCCCATTTTGAAATCTTTGAAACCAAAGTGCAGCTTGTTCAATTCAAACAAAATAAATCGAAACTTTCAAAACACCTCAAAACCAAATAATTCCTTTGCCCAATTTGCTTTGTGTCAGGTGTTTGGTTTTTTAATTAAAATACTAGAATTCTCGACTTTTCTTCCCTTTTGGATTCAGGGAACCTGTTTTTTAATCCCTCTCCCACACACTTTCTTGGACAAAAGTAACCTGCCCTGTTAAGATTATCTTTTCCATTCTCTTTGTTCTTTGTGTTGGCCCAAGCAGTGGAAAAGTGGAAAATGAGGTCCAAGACAGTGTTGGGCTGGAGGGTATTGGGAAATATAGGGAAACTTGGCTTGGGAGGAAGATTGATGAGCTCCCTAAGGAGACTTAGCTGAGAGAAGGGAGCAGGGAGAGGTTTTGGAGCTGGCAGATAAAGGAGAAAGCTGCAAGCACCCGAATTTGCCAGGAACATGTGGAAAAGGGTTGGGACTAACAGAATTGGGAGCAGCAGAGCAGGGAGGCAACGATTCCAAAGGGGATGGAGAAAGTCTTGGAGGGCCAGGGAGTGGAGCAGTGGCTGGGATGGGGGCTGGAGAGCAGGGTCAGGCTGCTTGGGGACATGGAGAGGGAGCCTGGAGGGTGGGAAGCAACTGGGGATTTAGGGCAGTGAAGAGTGAGAGGAGGGACTCAGAGATGGATATGGTGATTAGCAAGGGAAGCATAGTAGCAGGAAATTAGGCTGGGAAACAAAATGAGGAAAGTGGGAAAGGAATATGAAAGAATGAATATCAGGTAAGAAAGAAAATAAATTGAGTTCAAAGTGTGGTCATGAAAGTCCTTCTAGGGCTTTGCTTTCCCAGCTATCAGCAGGTATCAGTGAAACCACTGGCAGAGCATCCGTCTCCTCCCTCTCTGCAGGAATCCGCTGCAGGGCTGCCTTTGCTTTAGTTATTCTGAGCAGTTGGGCAAACTCAAGTTATCTACACTGAATCCAAAGATTCCAGCCATTCCGCTCCAGGCAGGTGTCTGGATCAGTTAGCCAGTGGAATTTTAATAAACTATTACTTATTTTAACCTATGAAGTTGTGCTCTGAAAAACAGTCAAATGCTACTAAGCTTCAAAACCAAAGGCTCAAAAGATGGGAGTTGCCAGAACTACAGATTTTCTGAGCAACTGGTGAAATGCCTAACTAAAAATGGCTTTATTTGCTCCTGTCATCACTTTAATCTTTCTGTCAATCATGGGTAGCACTTCTTTCATGCAGAGAAGCCTCCCCACACACACACACACAGTGCTTTGGGCTTACTGGGTGGAAGGTGCAGTGAAGGCAGTAGTGACTGATCATGTTTGGAGAGGAATGAAAGTTTGAGATTTCTGACTTACCTTCTTGAACATGGGATTTTTTTTTCCCCTGCAATTTCTTGTAGCAGACACTCTGATTCCCTGCTTTAAGTCCTACTTATACCACAGTGCTGCTACCTTAAAGTGCTCTTGCCTTTGATGTTTATTCCTTTTTAACACAAGTATGTTAATAATTGCAGCCTCCTGGAGGCTCAGAAATGGAAAGTGGAATGGTTTTGATCTATACTCTAAAAATTGTAGAAGGTTCCAGGAACTGTGTTTTTTCTGGTGCGGTGGGCACATATATGTATTACTACTTGGAACTAAAAGAAGAATAATGCTGTTAGTTTCTACTAAAAATGCTTTTGTTTTACAGACAGTGAAACCAGAGGGAGTTCAGTATGTTAAAAAACAGAGGCACTGGGTGGATTCTACCAATGCTATAAAGAAAATAGGTATGGTGAGAACATTTATTTTCATCTTACTCTATTGTACTTGTATATTCTTTACTCTGTCTTGTATGGATTTCATAAAATGCCATGGTTCTTTCTTTTTAACTTTCTGAAAAACACTGGCAACTGTCTCTGATTTATTTATACACTGCCCTGATGCTGCCCTTGCACAGGGATGTATCTGCAGAGACTCGGACAGAGTCCTTCCACAGACAAATCTCTTCCTGATGTTCTGGTACATGAATACTCCATCATGGTTATGTGCCAGAGATGATTATATTCCTCTTATGCCATATTTGTCCTTTCCCTGATGCTGTCCTGGATGCACCAGAGCTTACTAAGGAGGCAGACATTGTAACTTATTCAGAAGAATTTCTTTAGTGATGAATTGCTAGAAAGTCTCCTGTGCGACAAAGGGTGAGAGCAGTGAAGTGTCTCGTGGGCAGTTTAGTCATACTTGGCTTCTGGGGGATGCCACCTGTGAGTGCTGAGTCAAGTCTGACAGAGAACTGGAGAGGGTTATCTTGAAAGAAACCTGATTTTTATACTGAAATCCTGTTTAAAGGTCAAACTGCCTATGACACAAACCATGCAAAATAGCATTTAAAATGTATGCCAGTACAGATGAGTTGTACTTCAGACTTAAGAGGAATTTATCAATAATGCAGAGGACTTCAGGTGGCACGAAACATGCATTTTACTTTCTGCAGGGGGTGAAAGCTCATGGCTGGGCAGGCACAGAACGTGAGAACAGCTGCGGATCAGCAGTGTCTGTCACAGGAAAAATAAGTGGTCCTCTTTGCTCAGCAGTTGTTCTCAGATGAGCAGGAAAGGGAATGTGTCAGGAGTTCCCTGCTTCATGTATTTTCTCTTGTACCCTTAAAAAAAGCCACCCTGTGCATCCCAAGTGCCAATGCATCTTTCTCCGTGCTCTTTATGGGCACAGCGGGTTGGTTTGGGCTGCTGGTCCTCATAAAAATACTTCAGCGTAACAAAACTCATTTCAAAACTCCCAACCACCTCCACACGTTTTATTTCTGCTGTTGCAAATGAAATGGCTTGTGGGAGAAAAATGCCATGGGAAGACTAAAATGGATCCTGCAGTCAGGAAACCGTATGTAGTGAGAAAATCCAAAAATATCTGAGGCAGGTGCCAAGTACTGAGACGAGCTGAGGTCTGGGAATGTGGCATTGCTTTCTGAGGGCTCTGAGCCTCTCATTTCCTCATGCTTCTGCTTGCCTGCCTTCCACTGTGGCAGAGAGGCTCCTGTTTATGGGGTGCCCTGAAGTGCAGCCTGCAAACCACTGTTGCTTCCAGGGAGAGAGAAACAGGGAAAGAATGAAAGGCCAGCTGCAAAGGACTTCTGTAGGGTTTGAATGAATGCATTATATAAAGACAAAAAAATTTAGAAGCCTTTTTTTGTGCATTAATTACCCAACTCTTTGTGTTGGCAAAATGAGGCTGGCATTATCATGAAGACTCAAAATACTTCAGACCTCTTTTGGAGCTAAATCCAGGAAAACTACGTCCTTAGCCTGTGAGCTTTTTCTTCCTGATGGACAGCAGAAGAGCTGGGAAGTTTATGTGAAAAGGAAAAGGGAGGCAAGGATCTTTTCTGAACCTCAACAGATAATATGGTTAAGTGTTGGTAGAAATTCCAGATCTCAAGTTTTTTTTGGTCCTCTGCTTTTCACCTCTGCTGGTTGCAGATTCCATGCCCACATCTGTCATGGGGAGCCACTCCACACTGCAGTGTTGAGCCAGACTCCATCACTTTCTACTGCTGTGAGAAAGCTACAGGTGCCAATTATATTTGATTTAGCATGCAGAATTCCTCTGCCAAATTCACTGGGTTTTAATTAGGATCAGGACCCTTTACAACTGGTGTGGTTCAACACACAGTTCAAGCTTGTTTGTGTGTTCTTTTCCAGCAAAAGGGCAAACAGAGCTTTTACCTTTAAAAAGGGAAAGGAGAGGAACTATGCAGCTGGAGGCATTGCTTCTAACTTAGATTGATAACATATTACATTATTAAACAATTGAGTTATGCACAAGAAAAATGTGACACAGATTTCATGAAGACAAATCACGACAAACCAGTGTAATTTCTCTCTTTGTCAAGGTAATTTTTGCCTATCAGATAAGTGGGAACAAGTGGCTATGACTACAGATCTTTATGAAAATGCAGTCAAAGAGAAGTTTTCAGTGACTCATTCTCAAACACATTTTTGGAGGGAAGAAGGGTGTCTCGGTGCTCTATACAAGTTCAGTAGTAAGATCTTGGCTGAAGCACTAAGGAGGATACGTATAAAATTTATGAATGACACCACCCTGGGAAGGTTAGGAGACTCTGGGGCAAAACTACCTTTCAGAATTATCTCAGTGCCCTGGAGAAATGTTCTGAAATATAAAATGTGAGATGCAATAAAAAGCAAAGTCCTGTAGTTAAAAAGGAGAAACCAAACCCTCAAATATACTTAAGGGAGAATAATTGACTAAGTAGTAAAGAAATGCTTCCTAATGTCCAGTCTAAACCTCCCCTGATGCAGCTTTGAACCATTCCCATGCACCCTATCACTGGATACCAGGGAGAAGAGATCATAGAATCTCAGCATGATCTGGGTTGGAAGGGACTTCAAGCTCATCTCATTCCAACCCCCTGCCATGGGCAGGGACACCTTCTGCTATCCCAGGTTGCTCAAAGTCCAATCCGTTCTGGCCTCGAACACTTTAGAGATGGGGCAGTCACAGTTTCTCTGGACAACCTCTTCCAGGGCCTCACCAGTCTCTGCCTCATTCCCTTCCTCAGGGAAGCTGGAGAGAAGTCACCCCTCAGCCTCCTTGTCTCTGAACTAGACAAGTCCAGAGTCCTCAGCCACTGCTCCTAGGACATCCTTCCAGCCCTTCCTCTGGCTTTGTTGCCCTCCACTGGATGCTTTTGAGTACCTTAACATTCTTCTTAACTTGTGGAGCCCAGAACTGCCTCCTGTATTCAGTGTGAGCCTCGCCAAGGCTAAATACAGTGGGATAATCCCCTCTCCTGACCCACTGGTTAGTCGGTGTTTATCACGCCCCAGGCTGGGGTTTGCCCTCTTGGCTCATCCTGAGCCTGCAGTCAGCCAGATGGCAATCCCAGGAAAGGGACAAATCTATGTTTAATATGTATATCTCATGTTGTCATTTAAGTTGGTCAGGAATGTATAAACATCCCCAGAGCTTTAAGCAGAAAAAAATCCAGAATTCACAAAAAGCGTCACTGATAATTCAGATAAGCATCATTCCTCTTAATGAACCAGTACTGAAGCGATGTTCTTTGCTGGTTAGGATGCTCTTTGCTGCCAGTTGCCATCTGCCTTGAATCAAAAATTTCATGCTTCAGAACTTCTGTGAGTAGCTGAATTAGCTGAAATTTTCCAGCCAGACTTGAGTGTATGTCCATTTTTTTGCATATCCAGAAGAGCATTTGCTTCTAAACCCATCTGTACCAACAGCTGTTGTGCTTCACCTCAGAATCAATCCTCCTGTAATGAGCAGTAGAGTCATTTATTTGTAAAGAAATTTCTCAAGTGTAGTTTGTAATATATTCTGGTATCTTTCAGGATTAAAGGCACACATTGCGAGTATGTCTATCATTGAAAAGAAATTAAATGTGTGGTTTAATGTAGATATTAGTGGTCCATTTTCCACGAGGCACCACACAGAAATGCTACATGAATGACTTTGTCTGCTAGGCCTTTTTTGTTTTGTTTTAGCCTCATTTTGCCTTGAGCCTTTGTCACAGGCAAGGGGAAATCCTCACTTGCACGGCAGAAGAGCATCAGCAGAGCTGCTCATCCACATAAACCCCCAGAGGAGGCATTTAGTGTTCCACAGCTGTACTAATGCCCTTCAGAGGTGTTCTTCACATTATAAAGGTTAGGAATATAAAGGCATACTTGGAAAGAAGTAATGTCAGTGAAATGGATTGAGCTGTGTGGTTTGCTCTGGTTTTGGTATTTTGCAGATACAGAGCTGCATCCTTCACAAGGCCCCCGCCAGAACAAGCTGCCGACAAAGCCAAGTGGCTTCAAGAGATTTCCTAAGCTGCAAGGATGGACTGTGACTGTGAGGCATGAGAACCTGACTCACTCTTCCGGAGGTGTTTCCTGGCTATTACAGCCACTGTGGATAACCAGAGGCCAATGTGAAGCTGTGCCTGTATATGTTTGTGTATGGTTCTGTACTGAGAAATAGTATGTTTTGATTTGCACATTCCAGCTACTGCTGTCAGGCATTTTCATGCAAGTCGTTGTCTTTACCCTGTGCAGTCCCAGTGAGATGACACAGTTGTCAAGCAGAGCAGAATTTGGCACACCACGTTGAACAAGCTTTATTTGAAGCCTTCCCTATGTGCCATCTTAATGTGGTGTCTTCGTGTCATGAACATGGTTGTCTTTAGTCCAATGTCACTGTTGGGTGCACAGACTAATGTGAAAGCAGTACCTCAATAAAATCTGACACTTGTGTTGTATTTTGCTTAATTGATCATTTCCCCCCACCTTTTCCTCCTCAGAAGATTCTCGTGAATCTGAAAATTATTTTGACAAAGAGAATTTTCCAACAAAAGGTGAAGTTAGTAAAGAGTGAATTTTTGTAGGGAAGTTCTGGTTTTAACAGCTGTTTTAACTGGAAGCAGTATACACTGAAATGAATTGAAATAAACATCCATAGTTGTTTTTGCAGATTCTCCATCAAAATATGTTGGAATATTTCTTGTGAAGCAAATATAAAAATTTTCAAGTAGTATTTCAGTTTGGAGCACTAATTTGTGAAGTGTTGCACTCCTTCAGGTAATCAAAGAGCTCTAATTGCACATTTTATTTCCCCAGAAGTCTCAGAACAACCAACACAGTCTTAACTGTTATGTTTGAGTTTTCAAGTCTTTCAAGCTCTCAGTCCTGAAATTATGAACGTTAATGGTAATGATTTCTTTTTATCTTGTGAGAATTCTTTAAGGTGAGTGATGAAAAGAATTTCAAAACTATATAACCATGCTGTTGATGGTAAGGGAGTAGACAGATTATATCTTCCATTTGCAGGTGAAGCCTGAAATATTTACTTACGATGTCAGTTTTTTCTCTGGTTATACTTCAACGTTTTAAGATGAGATCCTTGTCTGCTCTTGGGGAGTGACATCTTTTTGTGTGATAGTCCTTGAAAATTAAACTGTAGTTATCTGGTATTATGCATCAAAACCCCCAAGTGCTTCTGATCTAATTTGCTCTTGTGTGAAATCATACACCAGTGCCTGCAAAAAGACTAGAGAATACGGTGTGTGTTCTTTCAATAGCTGTTTGCATATAATAACTCACTAAACTGGCATTTGCCACTGTGGCCTTCTAGAAAATTGAAACCGCATTGGATGCACAAAGAAAGTATTTTTATAACAACAGAACATAAACCTGATCTTCCAGCCTTATAAGGTTCTTCATTTGGGCTGTCAAAGAGCAGAAGGGAAAAGGATTTTTGCCATGTGGTTTCCTTTGAGGATCCCAGCCCTGAGATACACACTCTGGAAGCATATGCTTCCTTTTGAACCATCAATAAAAAGCTTTTGGAAGATTTAAGTTATTTTAACTGCATACAAACCTGAGCTAGCACTTTAATTTTTAAATTTTAAGTATTACAGATATTTAAAAGTAACAAAATATACTCTATTTTGAATGTTGCAGATCCAAATAGCTTTGATTTTTTTTCTCTCAGGCAACTTCTAAATCTTTGATTCCTCAGATGAGAAGGTTATTTTCCCCTCAAATACTGGCCTTTTTATTAATTTTGAGTATCTTAAGATACCAAAGTAACAGAATAAAAACCAGAATGCAAAAAAAAAAAAATTGCTTTCAGTCTAATGCCTACGTCTAATGCCTGGTTTTGTTTTGTGTTAGCAAAAGCCATTTCTTTGCCCTTTTAGGTAGTTATTTTGTAATTGAGGTATTCTAAATGTCACCAGAAAGTACCTCCCACGCTGGTTTGATTAGGGACTCAGTACACTGCCCGTAACAGCTTTCAATGTGCAGTCACAACAAGGGTGACTCCCTGTGCTTAATAGGCATAATAAGGCTTAATGTACTTGTTAGGCATAGCCCTAATTTTTGCCCTGGGAACATTTTAAGCTTAAGTTGCTTAAATTACCATAGTAAAGCAAATTCAGGGCTGTTGTGCTGCCATCAGCTGTACAGAAGCTACTAAAGCTCACAGGAGTTTCTATGAGTATTTTTTGTTCTTTGTCAAAGTTGGGGAATTTTTCTAATCATAGGGGTCAAAATAAAAGTGGGAGAATTGTGGAATAGTATGGAACAGACCTCTTGGACTGCGGGGTATAGAAAGTGTGTTTATCTCTGCACTTATAAATGCCAGCAAAGCAGCACAAGCAGCAGCTCCTGATGGATTTCCCTGAGATCAGGCTGATTCCCACTGGCAGTTCTGGGGCTGGCTGTGTCGTTCTTTGGAGTCCTGCTGGCAGAAGTGGCAGCTCACTCCAAAGGGATCTGCCTTTGTCATCCCTACCATTCCAGGCGTTGCAATATTAACAACGGGCTGCTCACTTGTATTATTTCATCTGACTTTGGGTCTAAGCAGAAAATGCCTAATCAGTGGTCCCACACAATCACTCAAGTATGTAATGACTTGCATAATGAATCACTTTATTTAAGTGTAATTCCTAAAGGCCCTATCTTTTCAATTTCTAAATTAGGGAAGAAAGACCAACGAAAAGTCACAGTTTTACCGAAATAAATTAACATCTGTTTTAATTATTTTCCTAATATGACAAATGCTGGAGATCCTCATGACTGTTCCATTGCTCAAGTTGTAGAAAACATTAAGCAGGAAGAGCATAAAGATTCAGCTACTTCCTAGGAATACAAATGAGAAGCTTTGAAGTTTTATTCTGTTAGCCTGAAGCTCACAAAAATCCTGTCTCTTAATTTGAGGTAAGGAATTTATAAGTTTTTTTAATAGATTTAGAAGTGATTATAGTTATAAGGTCAGAAGAACGGCCAATTAGGAGGTGTTTGTGGAAGATCTACTTGCTCTTTTCACAGGCAGTCTGGAAGTTTAGGAAGTTCAGAAAAAGTATAAATAGAGTTCATATTTTAACAGACACTGAATAGTGGGATAAAGATCCATTAATATATTGCATTAAAGCAGAGGATGAGAGAATTCTGCAATGGACCAGTTTTTGGAGAGTCAGCTCTTAGCCATATGAAGCTATTTCTGGTTCAAAAAAGGATATCTCTGCTACACTGAGAAACTGAAAAAAAATGAAAACTCGATCTGAACAACCACCACCAGGATCTGTCTGAGTTCCCAACATCATTTATTTCTGCAGTAGGTCTTCCAAAACACATGCTGGTTTCTAGTGCTCAGCAGGATTAGTGCCCTTAGCATCCCCTTTCTGTCACTCTGTTGTTCCTTAGTGACCACAAGAGTGCGATCTACAGGTAGAGATAATTGATTTTTATATATATACGTGTGTGTGTGTGTGTGTGTGTGTGTGTGTGTGTGTGTGTGTGTGTGTGTGTGTGTAGAGCACATTTGTTTAAGATGCCTTTTGTGTGAGAAGAATCTACCCAGGCATCTCTGAAATCCCTAAGCCTATGACCAATATACTGAAACTTAGATTTTACACATACTTTGTACTTGCTACTTAAAAACATCTTTTCAGCCCTCTCCTGTATTCCTACTTTTTCCAATCCATCTGCTTTAGAAAAACTGTTGAAGAGGCTTGTTTTGTACACAGAGTACATTTTGATGGCAGCAGCAACACAGAGTGGTGAAATCAATTAGTGGAAACAGTGTAAGTTCAAAGAAGTGCATATAAGCACCTTTTTTGCAGCTGATGTTTCAGGATACTTTAGCTAAAGAGTATCTTATGAAACCACAGCTTCCCTTTCCCCCTGGTTAAAAAAAAAGCTGCTGGCAAGAAGGTGTTCAGGCCCATGATGTTTTTAATCTGCTCCATCAGCTGTGCTGAGCATTTTACCAGCTGGGTCATGCAGTGTGACCTAGAGATTTAGAGGGAAAATGGGTTGTTCAGGCTTTGGATGGCTGTGGATGAACTTCTGCAGAGGGACATGGGGTTGATGGGACAGCATCCTGAACTTCCTGAGCCCTCATCCAGGCAAAATCTCTATCAGTTCCAAGTGGGTGTGCAGAAGCAAGAGCCAGGGTTTGTCCCCAGAATCAGAGGAGCACGAGCAGATGGTTTATGAAAATTTTATGTCAATTCCACCAGAAAATCCGTGTGGAAACCAAACCTCACATCAGAACCATCCCTGCCCAAAGCTATGACTTCCTGCAGGGAGAGCAAGATATTCTTCTTGTTCCTGACGAGTAACTACTTAGTTCTGCAAACAAATGTAATGAAAGTATGTTTTCCTTAATGAACGAACTGCAAAACTGAATCAGTATTCTTCAATCAAGCATAGGTATTTCAATAAGTTGGGTCTGCTCCTTCCACAGTGCTGAATTAAAATGTCAAACCAGCACAACTCAATTACAGGAGAGGAAATAAAGCAATGTGCTGAATCCCAGCAAGTTACTTCAAATTGCCAGTGCCATAACTACCTGTGGGGAATTAGAACAGTCAAGGCATAGATTCATCTGTGGGAAAATTGACTCAGAGTAACTTATTTGCAAAGTTTCAAGGTTCAATTTTTCGTCCCATCTGAGCTTTATAGGCTGGTTGCACCCTTCAGTCTGTTACTGGTTTTGCTACAGAGATTTTTTTAGCTGTGAAGAAGTGAGGGGGAAAGTAATGGAAGAACAAATATTTGTGCATTTGGCTTTTAAAAAGATAAAGGAACTTTTTGATTTTCAGTGCAATGCTAGTTTGCATTTTGTTGTTCTTCAAAACAGATCCCAAAATCCTTTCTACAGAGGAGAAAATATTGCAACTGAATAATTTTTCTTTGCATTTTTAAACAGAGATGAGTACCTTATTCCTTATTTTAATGTGCTGAGAGACATGGTGCAGTGACTTTATTGTCCCATGAGGTTGTAATGGAGTGTTTTATATGGAATGAAAAGCCAGAAATTTCAAGTGAACTATATGGCTTTATTTGTAATGAAGGCAACAAAGTCAGAATCTCTCCACAATTAACACGTAACTCCAAGAAATAGATTATGTATTGATGCAATACATTGTTTTTTAAAAGTAATAATGATTTGAGCCATAGTTGGGAAATCCAGTACTAAAGTTGTTGGCTCTAGTGACTACACGTACAGATCACCTCTGACTAATACGATTCTCTCAAAGGACTATTAGATCCTGTAATTTGTGAATATTTCATATTTTTTATTGCCATGGGAAAGCAGGAGCTGGGAAAGCTGCATTTGTGCTGGTAAAATGAAGAGGTAAATGCACCTAAATCGATATATTGGGGATGTGCATTTTGTTTTAGAGACAAAAATTACATTTGTCATCTCATTTCTTTCCAGGTAAGAAATCTGAGAGTTCGATCTGAGAATGTGCAAACTTCATTCATAAGAATCCCCACCACATTTAATTGCCTAAGATATAATTTATTCTATCTGATTCAGAGTCATTGCTCCTAATGCAGGTCAAAATATGTCTGTCCCTTTCAGTAGAAGCAAAACTGGGACAAGAAGAAATCCTCACTGTAAACACAATCTTCTCTCTCAAAGCTTAGCCTTCCAGCCCTGAGGAGTTAAGCTCCCACCTCAGACACAGAAGCCTTTCCCTCTCAGAAGTGAGTATGAATCCCAATCCTTCAGCACAGCCCCACCTCCACTGTTAAGGCAAAATGTAGGAGGGTTGAGATAATAAGGAAAATAAGTAGCCATGAACCTACAAGTGACCAGGAGTCTGTGGAGTGCCCTAGTGTTTGGCCAACTCAGATACACACACTGCCTTGGCAGTTGGAGCTTGGAAGCAGGAAGGTGTTTGGGAATGCATCCAGTTGCAAAGGGCCCATAGAGAAGGATGGTGCTGGCACAATCTGTGTGGCAGATGATTATGGGTTGTTTTCAAGTGTGTTTACTGCATTTTTGATTAAGAAGAGATCAGATCATTTGGTGGCGAGGGGGAGTGAGTCTGGGTCACTCGTAGGTGAAAGTTTGGGTTAATTATTAGCAGCAACTTGGCAGGTGAAGGAAGGGAAAGGGAGGTGGAAGAGGAGGGGACTGGCATTCTGAGACTGCAAGAGAAACCTCTAATTCTTACCCCCCCTTCTCCTCTGACTACTTTTCATTCATGAGTGGTGATTCACCTTTGTCTCTTATTATTCTCTCTTCTGTGTGTGCATTTAAAGCACCCAGTCAGCATGGAAACTACCTCTCATATAAATGTCATCTGTTCCATGGAGACAGAACTAAAAAGATCATAAAGTTACAGCAAATCCGTGCCAGCCACACTGGTGAGTTACATGCAAGTGATTTCCTTGAAGCTTTGATGAGATTTTGGGTTTATGGGTTTGGCTCTGCTCTTCCCTGTGCTGCTGATTAGCATGTTAATGGGTGGCAGTTGGCGTAAAGATCCCTAATAATAATACGTCACAACTGGAGAGCTTATTCCACTTGAGGAAGATAATGTTCCTTCCAGGTTATCAACAGGCAATGTTTCATATTTATCAGCTTAGCAACAGCAGGTAGTATGAGGAGCTGAAGAGTCCTCAGTGGTAGCATGTCATAAAGTAAAATAATTTTCTAAGTTATTCATAATATTGCAATATCTTAAATAATAATAGTTAAAAAAAGAAGTAAAGTGGTTGCACTGAGCAGTCAGTCTCTAGTGTTAGACCAGGGATGTGGAAAAATTCTTTACCTCACCAGCTAACAGTTAGTTATGAACCAGCCAAAAATAAAACCATCACAAAACATAATGCTTTGTGCAGCTGCTTACATGTCTTGATGGAACAGCATGAGGAACCATAAGATATCCCAGGACAGAGAAAGAGGCAGGTGGAGAATTCTGTTTTGGGGATATAATGGGATATTATATCTAGATATTAAATCTGGAAGTTACACTTGGGGAATTCAAATACCCACAGAAGGGATTCACTGGCAGATCATTGAGCTGTATCTGAACAGTGCTCAGCATCCATTGCTTATCCCAAATGGTCGCATACAGGGAAAGGGAAATAGAGAGGAGCAACAAACCTGCAGAGTAGGAAAGGATGGAGTTAGAAAGGACTCTACAGCATGTATCAGATAACAGCCTGTGGAAGGCATCTGGTCATTTACACCAGAGATAAAATCTTGGAAATTGTGTGGATATGCTGTATGAAGGACACTGGCCAATAGACAGCCAGGTCCAGCTTCATCATAATCTGCAGAAAGTTCTGTGGCCCAGACTCATCTGGGACAAAGTTGTGAGGTGCAATGCCAGGGATACACCACCTGTGTTCTTGTGCTCTTTGCAAAGCACACAAAAAAAGAGGAAAAGAAGAACCAGGTAAGACAAAACGCTCCTCCACCCACGGCGTATTGCTCCAGAGGGGATGCGGGTGTGCTGCTGTAGCCAAAGAATTCAGGGCAGGTTGCTTTCATGTTTCCTTCTGCACATGCCAAAGCTCAACCCTGTGATTGCTCCTCATGGCAGCTCACATGACAGAGGACACATTGTCAAGTGCCCACATCCAAACCTTTACACACTTTGGTACTTTTTCCAATGTCTAACGTGGCAGCAGAAATGCAAGAGAAAGATATTTGGGAAAGTTATTTTCGGCCTTACAGATTTCAAATTCTTCCTGTTTCTGCCTCAGGAGGAAACATTATTTGTGCAGGTTTCAAGTCTCACAGCATAAGATGATTCAGGGGGAAGTATTTGGAGTTTTGGTTTCTGGCTCATACCTCCCCTAACATTTGCACTTTTCTGATTTGTTCTTGTCTTTCAGGAACACTGTGTTCAGTTCAGTACCTAAAACTCTGGGGTTTGGCTGGAAAACATTAGACTAATCCCTGATAACCTTCAGAATCTAAGATCACCTGAACATTTTAAAGGTATGCCTTGAAACCAGTTTGGAATGTGATTATTTGAACAAATGTTTGGGTAACACATAGGCTTTCCAGTCTAATGACTAGGAAGAATAGGATCCACCAGTACTAAAGACAGATAACAGCCTTTTATAGAACAAATTTTCAGGAGGCAGGAATGCTGCAGATGCTTAAGGAATGAACTGAAGGAAACACCCAGGAGCCCATTCTCTGGCAGTTAGAGAGCAGACTTAACGTATCATTAAGCATGAATTGAGCCTGAGAATTAGATCCATGGTTACCCATTATTTGGTGCTAATGAGAAGCATAAATTAAAAAAGAATAGTATTTCTTAATAAAGCAGAAATATCATCACAATCATTGTTTCTTATTTTAGCAGAAGGAAATACAGTAGTTTCATGGTGCAATTACATTATTAGAAGCAATTTAAATGTCATTGTATTTCTCTATAGACCATAGTTAATACACATCTAATATACCAAGTATGTTGGATCTTGTACTAATTTTATCCTCAGAACACAAGGACTTTAGACATAGAAAGCTTGAACCCCTAAGTAGCCACTAGCTCTCAGAGTTGGGAGTTTTGCAGAGTATTGCTCCTTTTCATTGCAATGGTCACTTCTCACCTCACTGCTGCTGCTGTGACCGGGGTTCCCAGGAGCTCTGAACATCATATTCTGAAGCCTAAGAGTGCCATTAGACAGCACTAAGCATTCCTTAAGACTTCTGCTGTGTACATTGATTCTGTTCTTCTTCCCACACTTCAAAATCCTATGCTCCATCAGGAGACACTGAGCTTCACGGCTGATGGAAGTGCCCAGGGCTCTCGAAGTGGAGAAGGATCCCCAGCAGCACAGGGTACAATAGCTGTGGGTGGGTAGGAAAGAACTAAAATACACACAAGCTGCACATAGCTGGTACGTAACCAGCACTTGCCTGAGCAGGGGGTTAGAGGTGTACAGTGAGGGATTCAGGGGAATGCAGACTTCTATGACACTGCTATCCCAAGAGCTGCTTTGGGGGGAAGCAGTTGCTTTTCAGCTGCCGAAGCCCCATAGCTGCAAGTTCCACTTTGCATCTGTTGACTCCCTTTCTGCTGCGTACCTGCATCCCTGGAGATGATGTCTGTAAGATGTCTCCCTGGAATGATCAGTAAGTAGGTCACTAGCACCAGGGATTAGACAATGTGGCAGGAGTGGAGGCTGCTCTGCCCCAAACAGCAGAAGCACTCTCCAGCCAGTCACAGACTTGCTGCCAAGTGCGACAAGTGGAGAACCCTCGATAAATATGTTCAGACATTTTTATTTTCTGTGTACTGAGGCTGAACAAAATACTTAAGGACTACCAGGCAAGCATTGCCTGCCCCAGCCAAAATCATTTCCTCCGTTGTCCATAGCATTTTCGGCAGCAAAAAGTAATGAGAAATACTTGGCTATTGGCATTTTCAGCTGCATCTATTCAGTCTTCCAGAACTGAATGATTTAGCTGGATGCTGGAATATCAGAGTAAAAGTCTCTTCATGCCTTAGTGCTCAGAGACCTGGGCCTCTGCTTCTATTGGGAGCTCCTGTAATATCCGTCAAACATTTTTCAGGTCTGTGTTTAAACTCCTAGGAAAATACACTGTTGACTCTCTCCTGGATGATGCTGTATGGCCCTGAGCACTGCATCTGTGAGTCAGGAGGGCATTTGTCAGCTCACAGCTGTAAGCAGAAGGGGCCTGATGCTGCCCTTGTATGTATGGATAGTAAGTCAAGCCTTTCAGAACCCCTGCTCTGATTGGCTCCAAAATCAGAATTCAGCCTTGAGCCTTAACTACATATTGTGATCCTTCTAAATTTGTCACTTTTCTGTCTTCTGTACTTTATTTTCTCAAATAACTCTAAGCATATATTTAATTACTTGCACTGCGGGTGGGCATCAAGGTCTGGGCCAGATTGTCTGCTTGATTGTTCTTGGTACTACCTAGTCCCTTTCCCTACACTCCTTTTCCCAGCTCTTCCATCATGTTATAAGAGTAGACAGAGAAAGGACTGTGGGGTTTTTAAAGTCCACTGAATTAGGATCTTTTAGGGAGAGGGAAAACAAAGTTAATTGAAGTACTTTTATACAAAGGAATAATATTTTTGTCACCAATCTACCACTATCGATGTACCAAAGTCCCATAATGTACAGGGAATGTAGAACTATAGTAATATTTCATTATTTCATTGTATTTACATTCAAAACTTCCTATTCATCCAGGGACATCCTAAGTACCTACTTGAAACTCAAAAGCACCTGAGTGATGCAAGTGAACATGCAGAAGTAGAGACCCACTGGGACGTCCGTAGTGTGTAGGTGTTTCATTGCAGTTGACTTAGCATTAGCTAAGTGGCATTAGCACTTGATGCCTTGTGACAGCCTCAGATGCTTACCTATGTCCTTCCTGTCCCATGCATTTCTTCCAAAACTCATCTGTGTGGGAGATGGGATGGTGGGAAATCAGGGGAAGATAAAGTTTCTCTAGCAGTTCAAATGGAACGTGAACGCTCTTTTAACTGGTACCTCGATTGCTTTTCTGTGCCCCAGTTTCCCCAGGTGTGAGCAGCAGTGAGTGGCTGGAGGTGTGCTGCAGTGGTAGCATTTAGCAGTCAAGTACTGTCTGTTCCAAACTGCTTTGCTCCTGAACCCAGATATGGTTGCTAAGTGACAAAACCATAATTGTCTCTCATGACTTTGACTAAGCCAAGCATTTAAAAGCAGGAAAGTGAAGTGCTAAGGACCATGCAGCTCTCCTGCTGTCCATATAACAAACCAGCTTTGGTACTAATCTGTTTTCTAGTGCAGGCAAAGGTGTTTGTTTGCTGTTCTTCTCCAGTAACTTTATTATTCCTAAGCGTATTATAGAGAATTGCATTAATTGCTATGGTAATCGTAACAGGAAGCAATTACTTTCAGCAAATAACAATTACTTCAGATTCCCAAATTTGTTTGTGACCACACCTGGCCTTAATCCCAGATTTATAACAAACATTTTCTCTGGAAATTAAAAAAGAAAAGGCATTGCTGCTCTTTGTAGGGGACGGTGAGCAGATCTGTATGTTAGGGATCTTATCCATGGCCAAACTTCAAGGACATAAACAGATACTTCAAAATCTCTAGACTTTTGTAAGCATCACATCTTTTTGTCAGAGTTGGCTCAGGACTGCTTTTAGTTGTGATTGTAGCTTGGTGTAGAAAAAATGCAAAATACCTGGGAAAAGGATTGAGTCCATATGAAAACTGGGACTAACTTGGTTGCACTTAAAATAATCCCTAATGTTGTTCTTACTTTCCTATCTAAGGACTTTAAAAAAGGCACCTCTGTGAGTACAGATTTGTGAGCAGAAATTAGAATAAAAAACATAACATATGATTGTAGTGATGAAATAGTGTAGCATTAACAGTACTAGAATATTACAGAATGCCTCACAAAGACATTAAATTCTGTCTAGACATCAAATGCCATAAGTTAATAATGTGCATAATAGCTTTCCCTTGTGTTTCTTTTGAGTTTTTAAGCAATGTATTTTACCCAAGAGTACTTCATAAACTGTTTTGGTTTTTTTTAATGCACTATGCCTGACCTTGATTGAAAACTGTTGACAAACAGCTCCAGCAGTGTTTGGCTATTCACAGCAGCCTCCCTGAACATCACTAATATTCCTTTAACCCGCCGGAGTGAGAACCCCCCAAACTGCTGATTACCAAGGTGCTGTACTGTTCACACTAGTAAACTGAGAAATGTTTAGCCCTTGCTTTTGCTTGGAAAGATGCATGGCATTTTCTGCTCTGTGCTCTCCAGTGCAAGACCAGCCCTGGAAATTACCCAGGGGCATGTTAGGAAGGGATGTTTTCATCCAGCCAGGATAAAGGTGGAGCTGGAGGATCAATAATAATCGATGCCCTGTTTCTCACCTCCCTTCCACATTCAGAACTGTTCTTCAGGGATTCCAGAGCAGTACAATCCATGACTGGAGGCTGGAATCAGCCCAGCAGGCTAAAGAAAACAGCAGGAAGCTCCCACTAAGTTGGCTTTACTAAAATCTTCCATATGTGTTTGGTGGCTCAGGCTTGGTTTGCTGTGACACAAGTACACCCCGAATCCCTCAGCTGCAGCTCATCCTTGTAGCAACTGTATTTTTTTCTGGAGAAAGAGCTCTACAGTGTTAAATAATGTTGATGGTTTTCACTGCTCCTTATTTCTAGTGTAATAATTTATGGGCCTGGCCCTGACGGGCAGAGTAAGTGGATTCCCTGGGGGTTTGCTGGCTGAGAAACATTTGCTGAGCCCTCAACAGCACAACTCATAAATAGTGTGTTAAGGCCATGTTTGCTTTTATCTCTGCTTCTCTCTGTCTGCCAGCAATTTGGCGGAATAATTGACATTACCTGGATATCTAAGGGTCTGCTTACACTTTTTATGAGCAGACATGATCTCACACTGTGCTTGCTAGGAAAACACCATCTCCCAACAATGGGTTAGCAAACTCTGACTCTGTGCTGATAGCAGCATGTGCTCAGTTTCAGGACTGTGCCCCATGGCTCACAGCCAGCCTGGAACACAGGCTGGGAGAGCTGAGGAGAAGAGAAAGATGGACCAGTCTTAAGGAAGTTGAAATGAGGTTTATAAAAACCACACTGTAGCCTAATTCTCCATCAAACCATGTGAATGAGGCACTTTGCTGCATCTCCAGACCCCTGGATGTAATTAAAAATCTTGTTTGGTGTGAGTTAATGTGGTGGGAGTCAGAATTCATCTTGCTAGGTGTTTTCTTTAAATGAAATGTAACCTAATTATACAGGCCAATTATCAAAGAAACTGTATCATAACTCATTTGGCACAATTCCAGTATCTGATCCCGATGGTTTAGTGTTTTGAATAGTGCAAGGCTGCAAGTTTGGACACCATTTGATTTTTTGGACACCATTTGATTTTTTAAGTGATGCAAAAAGTATGTGAACTGCCGTTGTACACGTTGTCTTCCAACACCCAGTTTTCAAATAGCACATCAGTTTTCCAGCTTTATTTATGTGGCTCTGAAGGGTAAAGGACTGAAATAAAATAGCTCTTCCAGCAAAGGCGTGTAATTGAAACCTCACACTCAGCCACTAAAGAATTCCCCACTGGCCAAATGAAAACTGAAGAGTGTTGAGGGATAGCAAAGACGTGCTAAGCCAGATCTGCCTTTGCCTTCCAAATTAGAAACAATCAGAACTAATTGAGAAAAAAATCGCTTCAGTCAAGTCGAATTTTAAAAGATATTGAATTATTAGAGTGAGGTAAATGCACTGGGAATGTGAATTAATCGGCAATATGGATATATAGCTCATGAAAACCGAACTGTTCAACAAAATTGTAGCAATGTTGGTTTTTTTGCTCCTCCCAGACAATTAACAAATTGGATCATCTCTCTTTTTTACCACGATGAAAAAGCTGAGAAAGTCCCATTCTGATGTGCCAAAGGATTGCAAGAGAAGGCATCCAAAAGTAAAATCTGGGTACTGTTACTGCCTTGTGCAGTGGCTCTTGGTACCTAAGCTCTCTGTGTTTGCTTGGATTTTTGATTAATGTTGTGGTTTTAACCAACAAGACCAAATAAAGAACTTGAAGCACAAATGATTAGTAAGATACTGTACCTGGTATTGCAGGACAAGTCAGAGAGTAAGCTATCCTATCCCTGAATTTATAAAAACAGCTTTAATTAGCAGGATTTTAATGGGCCTGCCAGATTCTGTACAGACCATGTGCTGTCCTCCTATGGAACTGACCCCACACCCTCCAAAGATAAAGACTGAGCTGTTGCAAGTTATGTATAAATGTGACCATCTTTAATGTTGGGCATAAAATTCTTATCCAAAGGCACGAGAAGGCTCATGATACAGGGTGATACATCCACGGAACTAACATCTGACTGCGATCCTTCCAGATAACCCAGAATCTTACTGGAAGAAGAAAGCATATCATTTCAGTAGCCAAACAGTATAAATTATAATGAATTATCCTTTGAACAAGCTACTGATCCTCAATGTGTATGTGTACATTTTGGGAATATAGGAGTTTTAAAAATGCTTCCTAAGTGTATATCAAGACTTCACTTTATTTTATGCAATGCAAATGTAATTCATTTTTGCTATTTGTATTGCAAGCTTAAGTGAATAAAAAAACAACTTAGACTTTTAAAGATTGTAGTACTAGCATGAAGAACAATAGACAACTTTCTTTTGGCGCCATGGGAAAGCTGCAACAACCATTTGTTTAAAGAAAAGACATGAATGCCATTAATCTAAATTACCAGGGAGCAGACGTGGAGGCTAGCTAACAAATCATATCCTGTTATAAAATAAAAGCATCCTTTTATGCATATGAGCACCAGTGATATTGGGATAGTTAAGAACACATTAAGAAGCTTAGGATGCCAGTTCACTATTCCAGTTTCTTTAGCATAATCTCTGTTGCTTTTACTTATTTGGTCATATCCATGTAGTAACTTCATTGTACAGTCCTAGAAGATTGTAAATACAGGTGAGAAAATAAGGTGGAATCATAAAATGTTTAAAGTTTAAAAAAAAAATGAACTAGGCAAACTTTAAAATTACATTAGCTGTAACCCCCCCCCCCCCCACCTCAAACCATTCCCCCCAACCCAAACCCTGCTGGAGGACCTAAGAAATCTGTGTAAAAGGCAGTGTCTCTCCTGGCATCAGGTGTGGTTATAACATATGGCTTGCCATTATGAATTCCTCTGAGAGTCCTGCCAGGTAATTGCAGTTAACTACTGCTACAATCAGTCTCTCATTTTTAAAAGACCTCAGATTGATAGTAATGATGTTGATTGACAGGGCCCCCCTGCAGTCTGCAGTTCTAGTTAAGGATTGCTGTGACATGAAGGGAGCACTGGATGGGAGTGGGGTTCTGCATATTTTTCCCTTGTTAAAAGCCAAAGCCAGTCAAGGGAAGTAACAGCCCAACAGGAGTTTTATACCGTGTAGACTGGTGGAACGGATGTTCTTTCAAACTAGTGATTGAGGAAGGGCAAGGACAAATATAAACTTTTCAGCAGCCTGGCTGTGCACGATTCAGTATTCATTTCAAACATCAGGATTGCTGAGTTCAGGATTGCTGACTTTCCATCCTAAACCCATGCAAAGGTTCATTTCAATCCAGCAGCTGCCTCAGCGTGTCCACCACTGCGTGCTTTGAGGGAAGGAGCTTAAACAAAACACCAGTAGATGGCTAAGGAAGAATAACAGTGTGCCAGTGGGGGAAGGAAGTTTCTTTAATCTTCCTGGATTTGTCCTGAAAGCAAGAATTCTTGCTTATGTGTTGTAAAACCAAGTAGATCTTTTAAAAGCAAAGCAAAACAGATACAGCTGCAAAGGGTACATTTGTCTCACCTTATTTTAATGATCTAAAAATTGGCTGGTTTCAGCTATTTGTCCACACTTTTTCTGTAGCCAGTGGAAATAATAGACAGCAACCAGAAGTTGGCAATTCATCCTGGCCCAGGAGAGAGATTTTACCCTTGAGCAACATGTGTTCCTGCATTTGCTGTTGGAAGGGACCCAGGTTGCTGTCTTGGAGCTGAGAGCAGCCTTTCAGATATTTATAGGCAGGTGAGATGAATCCCAAAGGCAAGACTGTGTGATGTGCTTGCAGTTAACAATAGGTTAGCTCTGAAAAGCAGAGACATCCTTAAAGAGTTTTGTCCATCTCTCACAGTTCCCACAAATGTTTATGGAAAATATCAAGTGCAAATCAACTCATACTTGGATTAATAAACTGTACTGATCTTACCCCAGCAAAAAACAGACAAGCAAACATCCATTGATACTGAAACGAGTAAGTAAGGATCCAAAGCTGCTGGTAACTTTGCCTCAGGGTGCCCCCTTTGCTCCTGCTGTTCTCTAGCAAAGCCATCAAATATTTGCAGAGCAGCAGAAGAGAGGAGACTCTGGTACATGGGTGCATCTCTGACTGAGAGTAGCAGGGGGGAGGCATTTAACATTCAGTCACAACTGATGTGTGACATCCCAGCAGAGCTGTGGGATGACATCTCTGCATAGAATCACAGAATCATTTAGTTTGGAAAAGACTTTTATGGTCATTAAGTTCAACTGTTAACCCAGGACTGTCAAGCCCACCACTAAACCATGTCCGTAAGTCCTACATCTACACATTTTTAGTGAAAATCTGTTGTATAAGGAGGTGCCTCAGGCTCGAAGTGTTGAAATTGCATCAATTAATTCTTTTTTTTGCCTAGTCTGAATGGAAGAAATGCACTAAACCATTTATTAATTTCTGAAACACATACTCAAAAAAACAAACAAAAACTTGTTTTTTAGGAATTGCTATTATCCTTTACCTATGAAATGTTTCTCTTCTTATCTGGAAATATTTTGAGCATGTCAGAAGTTTAGGCTGCTTTAAGGAGTGGTTATGAAATGCAGAGAGCGTGTAAAAAGCAATGTAATGGTCTGCTTGAAGAGAGAACATTTTGTCTTCTGACAGTCAGATTCTGACCACGTTGATCACAGCAAGGCTGCCCTGCTTCACTGAGTTTCCTTTACTAGCTCTTGTCCATGGCAAATAGACATTTTATTTTATAACTGCACATTACACTTCCTCTTACTCACCATCTGCAGTTTTCACTGCTTCTCCTTGGTGATTATTCCTCTTGAAAGGAAATGATCGAGAAAATTATGGGATAGCATTCACCATGAATCCTTCCTCCTTTTCCTTTAGGACATTCCTGAAATGCAAATGCTGAGAACAAGAAATGGTTCAATACTCTTTAAGATGTCTGTCTGTGTCAGGGTCAATTAGATTCCATCAGGTAGCCAGGTATTCCTGAGAGAGAAAATCTTTCTTAATAATACAGACATCTGGCTTGGATTTTGTAGCACACAGTCCAGTAATATCATGGAATGAAAGACTGGGAGCTGACGTGGCCTTTCTTCCCTGCCAGATTTGACTCTGGCATTTAAAATGCATTAACTGAGTTTGTCTTTTCTGACAGCTGAATTCTGACTTGAAGCAGAACCTTGAGCCAGATTCCCTTAGGACGGAGACTTGATTTGAATGAGTTGGAGGGGATCAGCATCCACTATATACTTTATGGCCCCTTACTGAAACTATGAGTTTGTCTTCAATAATTCAAAATTTGAAGCATGCAAACTACCTTCCAAAGCCCAGAATGAAAATGGGTCATGGCTTTAGCATAAAGCCTGACCTCAAACAGCAGCATCGTGAACAAGGGTGATCCTGTTGTGATGAGATCTGAGCTAAGGGAGCAGATTACTGCTCTGAAGGGCATGTCCACTTTGGCTTTGCAGTCCAGCATCTCTTCCTCTCAAATGATGCAATTCCATCATAATCCTACATCCTGATGTTGTGTAACAGGACAATTGCATGCAGAAGGAAGCAGTGGAAGTGTCAATTTTAGGCAAAGTGCTTAATGCAGCACTGGCCCAAGGGACTCAGGCAAGAGCAGAACTGGGAAGGCACCTTGGCTGCTCCCAGCCCTTCTCAACTTTCTCCACTGTGGGAGAAGAAGGTCCATTTTCTGTGTAGAAGAGGAGATAAATCACAAAAAGGAATCATATCCACAGATGGTTTAGGTTGGAAAGGACCTTAAGGATCACCTCATTCCAACCCCCTGCCATGGGCAGGACACCTTCCACTAGACCAGATTGCTCAGAGCGCCATCCAATCTGGCCTTGACCACTTCCCGGGATGGGGCAGCCACAACTTCCCTGGGCAGTAAAATACTGTAAGTTACTCAAATAGGGCCTCGGTCTGGCCAACTGGAAGGCCAAATCCATAAATTCCAGGTGCTGTGAGAAGTTGTTTTTTTCTTCCATAATGTTTATTCCTTCTCTTGTTGCACACTTTTAATCAGTTTATTAGGAAGATGCTCCTTTTGATCAACAAAACACCAGAGCACTGGCAGGTTCTAATGTCCTTCCGTGACAAGAACTGTCATTTTGCAAGTCATCCACTGCGGATTCACACTGGGAGGAAGCAGCTTTAGCTGGAGGTTGGAAGAATAGGACAGGAGGCTGTTATGTAGAGGGATACAGAGAAGAGTGGCTTGTGCAGAGGACTCAGCCACTGCAGCCAGCAGTTATAGGGGAATTAGTCTCTTATGTAAACCTACCCTTAAATGGCTGTGGGATTTCAATGGTAGGGTACTTCAGCTTCTCCTCTGCATAAGCAGGAATAAAGTCACCTCCTCTTGAAACCCATGTCCAGCACAATGCTATTATCAGGTTGTTATTTCTAGAAAAGAAGAGCAAATTGGGTTTCACAGCCTGATTTTACTCTCATATGTGTTTTCAATTTCCCAAACTGGGTATTTCGATTTGCGAGAACCTCTGCCCAAAGTTCTCATTTTCCCCTTGCACCTTTGCTGCCATGCCCAGCTGGGTGCTTATGCATCCTTCAGACTGTGTCTGATTACGACCCTGCAACATTTTGAAGAGACTTGTGGCAATTTTCTGTGTCAGACTGTGATGCAGTAATAAAAAGGCTGTTTCTGTTAGACTATTTCAGCTGAAGTACTTGTGCACTGCTCATACCAGCAGCCTCAGCTACAAAGAAACACCATGCCACATCATGAAAGGTCTCTGAGAGAGGGCAAACTGTTCTGAAAGCAAACACCAAGTTGTTCTTGGCAGGTGTAACAATACATCCACCATCTGTGCTTTGAGATGGACCAGACGGAAAGACCTCGAGACTGACAAATGAGAAGTCTTGATGGTATTGGGACTGATCTAAATTCCTGCATCAAAAACCTATGGAAATGGGGGTGAGTTACAATAGCAGTTGCAGAGATGGAGCCAGTCACAGACTGAGGTGCTGTGCAGCCCCTGCCACTGCTGCAAGACGCTCCAGAATAGCTGGAGCGGGGAGCACGGCTCTCCCTCAGCTGCTGCAGGGAGCAGGGGCTTCTGCTGGCAAACTGGGCTCAGAGTTTTGCAGCTCTGGCCAAAAGCTCCACCAAGGCATGTCTTTAAGCTGAGAAAGATCCTTGGCACTGCATCAGCTTTGTGTGCTCCAGTGTAAAACTTTGGCAGCTCAGGATTTTACAGATCTGTAGTGAAGAAGTAAATGATCACATGGTGGGTAGATCTTGGGGCAGTGAAGGGTTGTTTCATAGGTAACATGAGAAAAAAAGAGGGAAAGTTGGAAGTCAGCATTTAAATGAAGGTGGAAGAGAGGTAGCAGAGGGTGGCCTTCCCAGTGCAGGGGATCCGTGTGCCATGGGTGCCAAGTGCCGTGGGCACTGCACACGCCGGATCTTGCTGGCAGGAGCCTGGGAGCTGGAGGGCCCACCTGCCTGAAAAGGGTGTGTCACTGCTCACCTCCGCTCTCCATCCACAGCCTCGCTGAGACCCCCTGGGCTTCTTTCCTGGAATTTGTCTTTGTTCTGGTTTTAGTTTTTCTTTCTGTCTTTCCCCTGCTATAGTGCAGAGCTCCTGAGCAAAGCTGTCCTTCCACTCCTCATGGATGTCCCTCCCACAGTGGCTGCATCTTAAACAGGAATCCAACTGAAGCAGCAAGAAGGTTTTGCATTCTAAACCCCAGAAATCTCCTCAGTGATTCTTCCCAGACCTCCTTTTTCCCCTGTGTGTTTTCCAAAGCACAACCCACATGGAAACATGCAGCATATTTAATTGGGACATATTCTCAAAGCTTCTTTGCTGCAGACACAACTTGTTCAAATGAGTAAAGAAATACATTTGATTCTTTGAATCTTACAGGGTTGTTTTGTTAGCCACAGACAACACCCACAGCAAACATTTTTAATTAGTGGCTCTCTAGCAGTCATGTTACCTGCCTCACTTGCCTTACTTTGAGGACAGCTAATTTCTGTGTTTATCTGGGCCTCTTGGCATGTACATGATGTGCTAATGAAGAGAGAGAACAGTAATGATGCTGAGCACTTACACAGCACTTATTCCATTTTGCTGCATAAATATTAACTGATGAATCTTCACAAAAGCCCCAAGGAATAGATTAATACTATTATCTATTTAGGGAAGTAGAAGCAGAGGTGAGAGACTATGAAAAGGAAACAGAGGTGCACAGATGTACTTTTTCTAAGCTTTTCATGGCTTATGAAAGAGGTCTGTAGATATTGTTTATAAATCTGATTACAGTTTACACTTAGGTGTTACAGCAAGATCAAGTCTTGCCTTCCTCTGGCTTTGCTGGGAACCTGACAAACAAGGAGCAGAAACATCCTTAGTATTTAACCAAGAGATGAGGAAGTTAAACCATCAGAAAGGACTTTTCTTCCAAATGTTTCATTTTAACAGGCATTAAAGATAATACAGACTTGGAAACAATGAATAAAACCCACTGATTGCAGTTAGGCACTGCTTCCCTGCCAGGCTGCTCTCTTCAGCAATAATCATCCTGCTCCCCCATGCACTGCCCTGCTGCAGTCCTGGCTGGGCTGCTTTTGGGTCAGGTGCAGGTCCCCACACCACAGTCCTTGCACCTGGATTTTGAACAAAATGAACAAAAAAGAAGACACCTGGTTTTGGAGAGATGATAATCACTGGCCGTTCTATCATCCAGCCTTTGAAAAACTCCTCAGTACTTTTTCAGTAACATTGAATGTATTTAGTTCCAAAGAGCAGAAATTAATCTCTCCAGCAATTAAGACACTTCATTCTATGATAACATTACTGTCCTTGAAGATACACAATACACAAATTATTTTTACAGCTCGTATTCCTTGAAAGATGCATTTGTCCTTTCAAAACAGAGACATTACATTCTCAAAATCCATTTTTAATTGAAAAGCCTCCCACTGCCTCCATGCAGGTGCGGATGTTTTCTGTTTACCGCTAATCAAACTTCAGGGTTGATGCATTTCCCGTTCAAGGAAGAGCAGGATAAACTCATGTTAATGGAAGAGAGGAAGCAATGTTGGTCTCAGGGATTTAAACAGATGGGTTTACTTTGACTTCCACTGAGTTTGCGGAAAGGGAGCAAGAATTTATTTTAGATAGAGTACCTTCAATTAGACGCAATGTTCCAGTATATACAGTATACTCTAAAAAATATGTTTATATCCTTTGTGATGTCTACTCTGCAGGTTGAGCTGTGAGTGTCACCTCTCTGTCTGAAGGGTAGTGCTGCAGCATTTTGTGGTTTAGCTTGTGAATAGCACAGCTGCACCTGGGGCAAAACATGCAGCACAGATCCTAGAATGGCCAGAACAGGAGACAGCAGAGCCTGGCGAGTCCCAGCCTTGCCTGACAAGGCAGCACACACCTCGCAGCTCTGTCAGCACACCCATGTGAGGGTGAGCCTGGGCAGTTTGGTCAGAGCACAGGGTTAAAAACGTCATTGGTGTACAGGAACCAGAGCTAAAGACAGATTAAAGAAAACAAAGCATCTAATTTTTAGTTAGTTATCCCTGGTTTTAGCAAGTTCTTCAGGATTTTCTGACGTAGTACCACTAACTATAAGATAACTTAGAATTTCCAAAGCTAAAAGTGGTGCTGCCTGCTGCTCTGATCCATGTTCGTACTACACGTTCATTTAAGTAACCTCCTGAGTATAGATTTTCCTCCCCAGGGTCTTTTCTCTGAGATACCAACAAATGTACAAATATTACTTTGACATCATAGGTAGACCTGAGTTCTTCAAATCTTCCCTTAATATACACCTTGTGTTCCTTAGTTAACATATTTTACTTGTTTTCTCTCAGGGCTGCCATGATACTTTACAGATCATGTATCATGAGAAGCAGTGTTGTGCTCATGCCTTTGTAGCGTTGTGGCTTCCAGCTCATTGTGAACTTGGCAGTGAGTCTCTGCTGGTGGTTTTGCTGCCTGTATTAGGTAAGTGCCTTTTCTCAGTTCATGTTCCTCTCTCCACCTCACTTACTATTAGTCCCGTAGTCCTGCCACCACAGACATTTAAGGTGCATAATGACCAAAATAATTTTTAGAGTTCTTTATTTTCAGTAAGAAAATGTACCATTTTCTCATGTAGCTGTTGCAGCAAATGTTGCAGGTAATTTCTTTCCCCATTCTGTGATGAGCAAATGTTTGGGGGAAACTGCCACAATGCAAATCTGCACTCACTGGCCTGGAGCCAGGGTAGTGTGTGCCACTTGTGGGCTCCTGTCGTGTCTGCTGCCTTCTTTGGCATTCCTCTAGCCAGGTGAATGCTTTGCACTTTTTGGTTCCCGAAGGAAAGCAGTGAAATTACTTGCAGTGGCATCCCAATAAATTTTCATTTCAGGACATTAAACCACAAGTGATTGCAGGACAAAGAGGCTGTTAGTGACTCATGCTGTTTCTTTTGCTTTGATTTATTTTATTTCATTTCATTTTACAAAGGACACCTGCACAAAGCAATGCACTTAAAATGGTTCATTTGACCAAACAGGCCCCATTCAATATCCTGGCAAACAGAGGAACCACAAACCCCATCAACGTGATTTTTGTTTTTTAAGCGAGAAAATGCAAATGTGTCCTGTGTCAGTATGGACAAATTGAATCTCTCTGCATTTTCTAGTCGCTCCAGACCATTCACAGGCAAAAATCTTTCTAAACCTTCCTCTTCTTTGCAGACCTCCAGATACTTTTGGGAAAAGTGCCTCCCTGGCAGGGCCTGGGAATTGGCTGTGGGTCAGTCAGGGCAGGTGAATAGGGCTGATCTCTTATATGAGCCCACCAGCTTTTGAGAGACAGGCTTAAGGCAGAGATTAAACCATGGTAAAAAACCCCATGGGATTCTAGAAAGTATGAAAAACATAATTGTTTCATCCCTTTGCTTTGTAATGGAGATTGCTCCCACTAATATATACAAACATATTGATTTCTCTTTTGAGTCGCTGATAAAATGTGTTCCTGCAGCTTTGCCTTTCCTTAGGCTGCATTTGTTACTGGTGTTTATGAATCACGATGTTGAGCCTAATGGAAACACTGCTCTGTTACCCCTGGTGCTCCAACTGATCTGTTCCATCTCCATCGGCCTGTTCCATCCAGAGGGATCAACCTGTGGTCGGAGATGCTCCCTAAGGGCACTGCTGTACTTGGGAGGCCCATGGCAAAGAGGGGTAGGAGCTACAGAGATTCTGGCAATCTTTCCTGGTGTTTGCTGGAGCTCCCAAACTAGCACTTGGGATTTTAAATTGGGAGATCTGAGACACGAGGAATGCACTGAATATTAATTCCATTATATGTACGACTGAAGCTTTCCTGGGGAAGGTGATAAGGCAGCACTGACCTGATAAGGGCAGCTCAGAGTTTTAATGCAAAAAGGAAATGGCAGACTGTGCAAATGGGATCTGGTGTTTTATTCCTTGGAAATCTAAGAGAATTGTGTCAGTGAAAGTGGTTTGAGGCCTTCTGCTAAATGAGGTGCTTGAAAGGAAATGATCTGAGTTGTCAGGTCACGCCAGGAGCCTTTTTACTGAGCTGGGGATGTGGGTGAGTTCCGTTTACACATGTTCCTCACTGGCCTTCCTCTGATTTCCTTTGTCTGAAATGGGAGGTTTTGGCTGAAAAAATGATCTACGAAGCCATCTTTGCAAAGGACAATGTATTCTTCTCTATTCCATCTCATCAAACAAACCTTCAGACATCATTTACCGGATTAGGGCTGGAAAACCATCTCAGGCTGCTTAGTCACATCAACAGTTTTGGCTTTTTAGCTTTGCTTCCCAGGGAGGTGACAGAGCAGGGCTCTCTGTGCCAGCAATGGACATGCTGCCACAGGTTCTCTTTTCGGGGGAACTGGACCACAGCCTTTGGAGAGCTTTCACTTTCCAGTAGAAGTATTTTAAATAAAATCAGAATTTAGTACACTTTATAGTCCTTCTACTGGAACAGAAACTGGGAGCAGCAGGTTTCCACTATTACCCTTTCCTCTAATTCCAGGTATTCTTCAGCTGTCTGGGACTTCTGATACAATCTTTATACTGGCTTGAAAATATCAGCATATCATGTGGCAGGCATATCTCTTTTCTTATCAATAAATAAATAAAGCAATTATTTTCTAGCATATTATTGCAGTGGCAGCACTAACAATAAAAACTGAAGAGCAGTTACACTTTAAAATTGAAAGATAAATCTGGGATGATCCTTGTCACTAGTATAAGAAGCTACTCTCATTTGTTCTGCCTCTCTCACTCGTTGCAATGAACTGCATTTTTACCCTGACCCCTTGCTAGTTATCTTTTCTGATGCTGAAGAATCATATCTTGTCTGCACCTCCCAGAGTGCTGAAAGGACTGTTGTGCTTCACCTGATTGGAGACAATACCCTACTGTAGTCAACTTCAATTAAATAAGTGCTCGAGCCAAGTAAGGCTTCCCCTAGACTGCCAGGGCTCCTGCATCTCTGCTGCTGGGTTCTTCTTGCTTGTTTGCCTATTGTTCTTTTACTGCAGCTGTTCATTGTATTCGTGGTGGTTATGTAAAATATGGGTTTTCTGCTGGGCAGATGCAGATAGCTCCAGGGATGATAAATACAGATAATTCTGGCTTGGGGCAGAGAAATAGTCTGCGTAACAACAAGACTGTGCCCTTCTAGCTCAATTTTTCCGGGTTTCTATCTAACACATTATTAATCTGTATATTAGTGTCCCACGGCAATGCATTTGAATATCACTCATCCTGCAATAAAATTTGATTTCGCCAGGAGAACATTTGTACAAAATTACCTTGTGCTATCTGCAAGAATGAAAAGAGTATGACTTTTGCATTTAAATACAATGATGTTTCCATGACAGAAAGGCAGTGGGCAGTGGCTGATGTTCTGGAGAGCAGTCCTGGGGTGAGGGTGCATTGCTGTGCCCAAAGCAAGGTTGGGGCGGCCTTCAAGTGGTGCCTCTTGAACAAACCAGGAAAAGCAGAGCCTCAGGTCAATGACAAAGGACTGGACCACTGGGAAACAGCTACATTTGCAAAACAGACAGAGAGAGGCTTTGTAGAAATAAAACTGAGAGATCAGTTTGTTTCCTAAGAAGATAAAAGCTGTCATGGGCTGAACTGGTTGCCTGACTCGATGGAACCACTCAGTGGACCCCCAGCACTACCACGGGCTTGGATTCAGGGCAGTTCTTTGGTTACAGCTGCTAGATGCCAAAGTGAAGGAGAACTCCAACACTTACTGTGCAGTGAGACCGTGCAGTTTAACCTCTTTAGCCTCTGAAAAGAAAGGTTTCAGCCCTCACATCTTCCCAACAAGAAATGCAAAGCAGGTCATTCAGGCTCAGCAAACCAAGCTGCTAATCACCTTCCCTCTGTTCCTGAGCTAGGCAGGAACGCTGCAATGTCCTGTAAAACAGTGAAACCCTGAGTACAGCTCCTGCACCAATGCCTCCCATGCTCTTCCTCCCCTTCTCTGGGCCTTTCTGGTGGGCAAAGCCAGCAGTCCCTCTGACAAAGATGAGATCAATCAGCCTGAGCATCAGGCATGTCCCTGAATTCTCAGATTTGTTCATATTTGTATCTGGTATGGCCACACCAGAACACATAGGGAAAAATAATAAAAGCAGTAGAGCCTTTCTGTATTTGTGACTTTTCCTCTTTTTCTCCCAGTAAAGGTTAGTGGTGCCCTTATTTACTTTTGCTGTGCCTCAGGATTTGGTCCTTGTAAATCACCACAAGTCCTCACCACATTCCCAGCTACCTACTGTACAACTCTTCATCCACTCACCACATTTACTGCCTTGGCTTCTCAGCTTTTGTCTGAGATATGAAGGTTTCTGTTCGTATGATGGATCTGTGTTCTTGCTTTCCTCCTCTGCTCCTGCCATTATGTTGGTCTCCAGTTTCCATAGAAATTGCAAGCCTCACCTCGCCCTCTGAATCACAATCCCTTTGTTGCATTTCATGACTGCAGACATTAGTTTGCTCCAGGCACTTAAGTAGAGAAAAAGATGTATTTGATTCCCTTCACATAGGAGCAATTTAAATGAGAGCAGCCTCAGATTATGGAGGGACTATAGAGGGCAGGTTGTTTTGCAAAGATCACTGTGTGTTGAGGCTTTAATGAAATGGAGTTTCGTGGAGCACTTAATGGCAAATGAAGGCAGGACCTCGAGGTCTCAAGAGGAGACGACTATTCTAATTCCTCTAATGCAAAAGCAACAATGTCCTTAATACAGAAAGCCAGAAAGATGAAGAGAGACTGATTACAGCTCCCAGGCATTAGCTGTGTCGGCTGTGACCTGCCCCTCCTGTCAGCATGAAGCTGCCTGAGCTGGTTGTACTTCATGATGTGCTGCTGCTGCTCCTGCATGTGGCTATAAATGCATACCTGTGGCTGGTGCAGCTGAAGGGAGTGTGTGCTGTTTCCTGTACACAGAAACAAGCCCCAAAGCTCACCTCCTGTTAGCACTTCTCTGACAAGGCAGTGGCCAACAGAAATCCAGAGATGACTTGGAGCAGCAGCTGGAAGCAGCAGGGCAAAATCACATAACTTGATTCAGTGCTATCATATGGAGCTATTGCCTACTAGAAACCTGTCCAGTTATGTTCCCTGTGCTCCTGCAGGAATGAAAGAAAAACATTCTTTGCCCAAATGCTATTACAGGCCAGCATTGGTAGCCAAGGGAACAGTCCTCTCACAGGAAAATAAGGAAAGCACTGCTGAGCAGCATGTGGAGAGGACAGCACACATAAGGCTCATCCTGTCCTGAGAACATTTGAGTTTTGTTGTGGGGCTAAGGTTGGGGTTTTTTTAAATATAGGTGTCTAGTTCTAATCTTTTATCCACTCAGAGCACTTAGACTGCCTGCAATCTGAAGTGCTGGGGCACTCTTCAGGCTTTAGTGGGTTCTGGAAATGTTCAATCAGCTCTTGCAATCCCATCAAGTAAATGCACAGCTGGGTCTGAACTCAAAAACTTGCTCAGTTTCCAAAAGTCAGACCTCTGTGTGTGTGTGGCGGGGGGAGGGTGTGCATGTGGGGGAGTGTATGTGTGCCCCTACCCACTGGTTCAGCCCAGGCTGCAGATGACAAGTGAAGAAGTCCGTGAGGAAATACTACATTTTTGTCCCAGCCCTCGCCTCCTCTGTGCCACAGGGGTTTAAACCTGGCCCTTATTTAATAAATGCATGTCAACAGCCATGTGTTGGTGCCATAGGGGCATATTCCTGTTGGGAATTTCACTCCTTAGGGATTGTAGAGGAATTAACATAGGAGATCTTGAATTGTGGAAGATTTCTATTTCAGGTTGTCCAGACACCTTGCAGATATCTGAGAACTAATTTGATCTGATTTGGGATTATATTCCAGCAAATATCTGAATAAGCCATAATCTGGATCTGGTTCCTTTGTTAAACAGCAAAATAGGCTTTGGATTGTGATATTTGCCTTTAGGAACACACAGAGCTGGGACCAAGCTCTGGCAGTCATCATCTGTTTATCTCCTGAGTTAACCAGGTAGTCCAGCATCTCTAAGGACTCCTAGCAGACTCCCTGTTGCACACAGTGTTACTGTAGCTCTTGCTGCACTCTGGAGACATCAGGGAAGGAAGCAGTTTGATATGAGCCTTTCCTGGAATCAAGAGATGGCCACATTGAGTTACTGGTCATTTTCTTCTACTGACTGAGCAACGAGAATTCACTTTAAATTAATTAATCAGATGATCTTATTCTATATAAGGACGAGTAAATTCTAGCCAGAAATAATTCCTCTAATATGCAGTTTATTCCAGATCGTTTTTTGTTGTGAAGATGTGTTTCCTTTCAGACTCTCAAGTATTTTGATCCTGTTTTTCTTCACCAGTTCTGCTATGAACTGAATTCTTGGATTGTTTGGGTCAAGCTGAGTTACACTCCAGCAGTCCTTTAAAGCAATCACACAGGTCCCAGGTGAGGGAAGCTGATGCTTGAAGTGCTGCAGAAAGTGCGCAGAGTCCCTCTAGTTTTAACTGGATTCATGGGCTGAGCAGTGTGGCACAAAGCAAGTTCTAACAAGAAACAGCATTAATGTTTGGCACTCATTCGTTCAATTCTCCAGGCACAGAGAGTACTCGATCAATTCCTCTCCACACATTCATCTGATCAATGTGCAGTGGCAGGACAAAAGCAGAGAAATAGCCCATAGCCCCAACTGCACGAGGACCTTTCTGAAAGCAAATTTTCGAGCATTAAGCTTCAATGTAATTACATTTCAAGGTTGTGTCTGCCTCCCAGCCTCACAATATTTCTGGTTCAGCCTGGTGAACAGGGACTGAATCAAAAAGCTTTGCTCTTTCATACTTGCACATCAAAAGTTGTTTACTAACTTTCTTTTTGTCACCCTATGTATGTCACCAGCAACATTCATGCCTTTTGAGTGCACTAAGAAGCTTCTGCAATGTGGGCTCCTGAGCACCAGGTGCCTTGGCTTGCCTCTCTATGCCACTTTTCCAGGTTGTGTGTGTGATTCTGGCATTGCACCCTGGCAAAGGACCTTTGGCTCTCCAGAGGGCAACAATTACACTGGTGCTTCTAAAATATAAAACTTTTCCACAATTTGGCTCAAAGCTCTCATCGAGTGGTGCAATGTATCTGCCTGTGGGACGACAGCAAGTGTTCTGGGTCAGAACTGCAAAATGCTGAGGAGAAACAGCCATTGGAATCAAGTGGAGGTTATTTATTTATTCAAATTATAGGTCAAAACCCTTTCTTGAGATTGTTCCCCAAAGATTAGAATGGGGAAAGTAGTATATATATAATATTTCCAGGGCTTTGCTATGGTATAAATATAGCCTTAGGCTGCAACTTGTAACTGCACAGTGTCTAAGGCAAAATCATCCTGCATTTGAAAGGATTGAATGCTTTACATTCTTACCGAAAGATCACTAGGGTACAGCCACAGCTTAAGAAAACACTCTCTGACCATAGGCTTTAGTTTAACACACATATTAGAATGGCATTAAATTAGGAAAGAAAGTTCACAGAGAATTAGAAGTGATCCCTAGACATGACCTATCTCCTATCATTTATAGAACTATATTAACTAGCTGTTAATTTGTGTTGTAGTTTAAGCCATCAATGGATCAGCATTGTCACTATGGTGTGATAGTGTGATCTGGAAATGTCTGTAGCCTGCTGTGGGAGCAGTGAACATAATAGTCAGCAGCATCACACTTGGGCATTTCCTGCTGCAGTACACAGCAAACAGAAATTACCCAGCCAAGTACACTGCAGAGGTGTTTTGCTTAACTCTTAAAGGATGTGGGAAGTTTCTACTGTTTGCTGTAACAAAGCCTTTGTGCTGCTCCTATAGAACCATCGCTTGCATTGAATTTGTTCACGGATTCTGTGGCTCTTGTAACTGTGTCAGTCCCTGGCATTCTCTGCTGTCAACCCCTGGGTTCTGAGGAACATGTAAAACTCACAAAATCCAGCAGAAAAGAACTTAGAATAAGCTCAGGGTTTCAAATAATATCTGATCTTTCTGAGGGCCTTTGGACCAACTGCAGAACAAATAAGTAAAACAATGCTGTAGAGAAAACTCTTTGCTTACGAAGGCACAGAAAATAACTTCCCTGAAGGTAAAATTAAGCAAGGCTGCTCATGGTGTTGACAGTGTCACAGCTTCTTATTTTCTCTTCAGCAGTTATTGATAACACTTGTGCTGAGGTGGCTATCACATCTTTCTGGAATAATACTCCGTAAATATTATCTGCATAACATTCAAAGGCCAGTTTCCCATCTCAGCGTTTCTTGGCTTGCAAAGAATTGACAAGTCCTTGCCATGCTAAACATGATCCAGAGAATAATCAGTTTGGGCCCCTACTGGCACTGTGTGACCTGCTGTGAGCCAGTAGTCATTCAGTGCCTTGTCCTCCTTTCCTGAACTGCAGAGATAATCCAGGTTTCCTTCTCAGGAGTTTGCAGGAAAGATTGTTGCAAAGCAAAGAGAGTTCCCTGGGCAGGAAGCTCTATAGGGACATGGCGTGCTTCCAGTGGCAGGAGAACTGGAAGGAAACCAGCCCATTTCTCTTCGGTGTTTCTTGTGAGACAATGAAATGCTCAGACCAGGCCATTACATGTCAAACAAGAACTGTCAGAATAAGGAACTTCCAACACAAATTCAGGTTAGTTTAAGTCATGAAATTACATCATGGCCAAGCAATTAACATTTTCTTTGATGTCTTTTTTACCCCAACTCCATATGAAATGCCTCTGGGAGCTGAAAAAGACTCTGTGTTTTGTGGTTCACTGGGTCAAGTGCACTAGTATGCTGTGGATGAAAACTGTGGTATAAACATGCAGGAATTTCATCTTCTTTCTTTCTTCTCTTCCATCAGAAGCCTCTCAGTTGCTAAGAAAAACTCTCCAGGGTTGTTTAAAGCACCGTACTTTAGTCTTGAATAGACAGAATGAGATCCTACAGAGAACTCCCACCATACTCATGACTGGGACCGTATGCATGTATTACAATTATGCTGTTCACAAATCCCCATCTGAAATCACCACTCCAAAGTGGCCTAAATTTTATAATTCCATGGCACACAAATTTCTTACTACTTGATTAGGGAGGAAAAGGATTACAAAAATACTTTAAAAAATATTAAAAAACCGTATTATGGTATTATAAACACGACTGAAAAGGCATGTCTGTAAGAAACATAAAACATATTTGGAATGAACATAGCAATAGTAATTGTAAGTAGTGTTAGGAGTAGAAGGCAAGAACATCGAATCAGAAATATGTGATATAATCTGAAATTAGTGTAATTAGTGGTTATTGTGCTTGCTTCAAGTGTGGATACTGAAAAATGAAAGCACTGGGAGGCTACAGACATGGCAAACTAAATCAGACATTGAAAATTTGGCACAGAATTGATCCTTAAAGTCTTCTGAGTCTCAGAGAAGTTTGTTTTGTGAGAATTCTAGGCCATATTGCTGATACAGTGTCTGGAAAATCAGAGCAGGACACCAGTGTTTACTACTGAAATATGTACCAGGGACTTTGCTCAGTCCTGACTCTTAGCCTGTGCATCTCTGGATCAAGGGTGTCATTATGGGGGCACACAAATGGCCCAATATCAGGGTCTGAATTGGACTCCTGGGTGTTACCCCAGCACAGATTATTGCAATGATTACACAACTGATATTGCTTGTTTTCTTATCTGTTTCTTGCTGTGTCATGACTGCTTCTCCTCTCTCTCTTTTTGCTTCAGCCCCCAAAAAGGCCAACTCTGAGCAGAACTGTGTCATTCTGAGGTCTAGTGGATGAGCTGCTGGGAAGCACAAGGGAAGGAGGAATTCTTCCTTTGCCATCTACCAAAGGAGAAGAGCTACTTGAGAGTTCTTCACTCTCACATGGTGAGTGAAAAATTGCTAACAGAGTATTTCTTTCTGTACAGCACAACAAAAGGGTTGTGCTGTAACAAGAAACACTCTTATTTTGGTTTCTTGGTGTGGCAATGACACAAACACAGTCTCCCAGACTGTCCCTCCCAGACAGCCACAAGAAGTCCCTTCACACACATACTGCAGAGAGGAGTTGCCACTGATGGCTGGATAAACGGTTAGAAGGCTGCAAAACTGCTTTTATTTCAATATAACACAGAAACAGAGCCACCAGAACAAGTCTGTTTTTCTGTTTCTGCAATGTCATGTGGCTCCTTTACCCAACAGCATCTTTTGTCCAGAATTAACCCAAATGACACTTAATGACACAACATGATGTGGCGCCAGTGTTTTTAATCTCGGTACAAAGCCAGCACTCCACTGGTGATCTTTCCACAGCTGCAGGAAGCATCCTGCAGAGAATGCTTTCATCATTTACAGCCATGTATTCACAAGTCTATTTAATTAATTAGAGTTGGTCACCATTCCTTCGGAAGTGTATTGCTGCTTTATTAACAGAGCTCGGTGTGAGCTTAGATCGATGCAAGCAAAGGAAAGGGAAAGCAGACAGTGGTTTAGGACCTGTGAAGCTGAGACAAATGCTTTTATTTCTTAGAAAACCCACTGATCCTGAAGAGATTAACCGCTTCTTCCATATTTCCAAGCATGATATTATGATCACATATCTGTCATTCTTTCTTTACGACCTCAGAGGCTTTGAAGAAAGTTTTCTTCCCAGGAGAACGTAAAATTTAGCCTTTGTAACATCAGCTAAAAAAAAGACCAGGAAGATATCAGCCTTTTGGTAATACCCTCATAATACCAGAGCAAGATGGTTATAAGCCAAAATTTGCAGGACAATTTTCACCTCTTAACAGATTTTGATTATGTGTCCTGAATATAATCTTGAGGCTGAGAAAAGACTGCTGTTCATAGAGTCTATACTCTGCTACAGACTGCATTAACCACAGAGAATTTGTAATACACTGAAACGAGACTTTTTTTTTTTTTTTTTTTTAATGCTTTGTCACTTTGGAGGGAAAAGAGTCTTATAGGAGAGGACCATACTCATCTAATACATCTCTTACAGCATCATCAATATCTGTGTAAAAAAGGTATATGTGTGTCCAGAACAGGCAGCAAACTGTTCAGCCACAGACTGGAAACACGAAAGAGCCTTCCTTAATTTGGGTTTGCCTTTTCAACCAGTGATACAAAATCGGATGATACTTCACAAACTTACCTTACCAACACACTTGACAGCTTTTATGAAAATGGTTCTTTTTCTAATATTTAAACTCTGCAAGTCTGTGAGGTCTCAAGTGCTATGAAAAGGCCTCCCTGCAGCATGCACTTTATATGTGGCTTGTTATTGTTAGAAAAATGTGTCGCTTTTATTGAGGATGTTCCTAGGTGCCTGTCTTGATTGGAAGCTCCTGGGAGGGTTCACTAAAACTCATTAGTCCCAGTGGAAGAAAGCTTGCTCTGGTGCTTGGACTGAGGATCTGAACAGGCCACTCTGAGGCAGTGAGCATTACACGCTCAAAAAACAGGTCAGGGCTTAAAATGTCACCCAATTCTCCAGTGCCTTGACCCAACAGTAATTGCTTACTTCTGAACACGTCTTCCAGACTGTTTTATTACTGCTGTTACACTCCACGGAGGTAGCATTTACTTACCTTTCCCAAGTTAAACAAATGTCCAGAATAGCAAAGAATCAGGCAAAGTGTGTTTCTCCGAGAGCTTTACCTTCCTGAACTGTCATAAAATATTAACGGTTCACAGAAGAATTACTTTCACTTTTGTCACCACTAGTTGTTTTTCCAGGCTGCTGAATACACGAGCCAGAAGCCCTTCGCCCATGTGCAATAATGTTTTCATACACTGCCATCTGTTGTTACAGTGTGCCTGTGTCACCGCTGTGCTGTCCCGCTGGGGTTTCTATTCCAGCAGGAAGCAGTTCCTTTCCAGGAAGTACGTTCAAAGTATCAGTGGTGAATTTACAGCAGAACATACACACACGTATCACAAACTTCCCATGTATTTATACACATCAAAATTAGAAAGGATGAATACATTTACACACACTGACCTGCTTATCTGGACAGCTGTTGCAGAATTTGCATGTTTAGTTACAGTTTGGATATTATTAAGCTGTGGATTTGAGTCCAAGAAATGATCAGTTAGCACCCTATTCCCTAAATCTGTATTATAAAAAATAGAACATAATGTTTCAGAAGCTGTCAGAAAAGTAAAACAACTTGTGTGTGATTGAATAAGAGGTGATCACATGTGTCGGAGAGCAAGCCTAAGGCACTCAGGCACACAATCCCAAACCAGCTGGCAGGTGAAGGAGCTAGGAATTGGCCTAAGCCTATGGAATTAGAGCTGAGCATCCCTGCCTTAGAGCAGCTCACCCAAGTGTGCAGCTATCCAAGTTCCACAGGTGCTTGTGTGGGAGATGGCACAGTTCTGATTGCCCAGGCTGGGATTATCTGCAACTGTGATTTTTGTGTGCGTTACAACTGGTCTGAGCACAAGCCTCCGTGCTGAAGGACTGGACACAGAAGAGAACCTCTGTACTTGAGACCATGGGGACAAACTTCCAAAAGGCCAGTTTTCAGCCTCCTTAAAAAAGAGGATGTATCTGATCAATACACTTAAAGAACTTGTGTATTCAGAAATGTAACAAGGCACAGCAGAGTTAGTCATTTATTGCATCCACAAAAATATAAATTTATTTGCATATCCAAATACAGGATATTTATTTAAGTGAAAACTGTACGCTCACAATTTAAATAATCTCACTTGCCTTTTAGTAAAACTGCAGTCTTAATAATTGCAAATAACATTACTTCCCAAACACTAAAGAACTTGAAGCTTCTTTCTGTTCTTTATGCAGCTGTTTTGCCCTGTTTTTCAGATCCTCTGCCTTAGCATCATTCTTTTCCACGCCATCTCCCAGTTTGTACATGCGGCTGGCGTTGGCACAGGCCCACATGTGCCCCAGCTCACACCCTTTCAGTGAGTACTTGAGGGCACGGCCCATGTCCTTGGGGACCCCAGGTGCCCCCTGCAGGTATATCACACCCAGGTTGAAGCAGCTGGCAGCAAAATTGCCATCACAGGCTTTTGTGTAATAGTCTCTAGCGACCACGGGGTCGGGTTTGTCATTGTTCACTCTCCCATCGTGGGCCAACAGCCCGACGTTGTGACAGGCATTCACTGACTTCTTCCCACCTTTCTCACATGACTTCAGGAAAGACTTGTAGGCAGCTTTCAAATCCGGTTCAAGTCCACCTGTCAGCCAAGAAAACAAAACATTTCAGTAAGGACATGCTAAAACAGATAGGAGGTCTCTCTGCTTCCCTTCCCACTGGAAATAGAGCATCCCTCTCTTAAGATATTACAGTCAACACTGAGGACTTCAAAGACACCACCATTGTCTCAGTGACAAAGGTTTTACAATGTCTTTGACTTCGGAAACTCTCCTCCACTCACAAGAGCACCTGTAATCAAAAAATAACCCAAACCAACAAAGCACTCTTCCCACTACTATATCTCTGGATTTCTTAATACTTACACAAGGCAAATATTATTTTGCCAGTATACCTACACATGCACTGAGATTGTTACTATTTTTGAGCTACAGTACAAATATTGTTCCTTACTAGTATTGTCATTTGGAAGACATTCCACTCATTTACTACTGTACCAGCAAATACATTTTGGTCAGACTTGGGGCCTATGTAGGTAAGCAGCGTTACCAATCTGTGACTTTCTTACTTTTTCTAAAAGAGAAGAAATCCAAATCTTAAGAACTGCAACATTGAGCCCTAGCCACACTTACCATTTATATAGATGTAATTATAAAAATTAATTATAAAAAATAATACACATGGTTAACCTATAGCTGATACTTCAGAAGGAAGCAATTTACAGGTTTCCACCCTTCCCCTGCTTTTATGAGGTGACCATGAAAGAGGCGGGACAGGGGGTTGCTCCTTCAAGGTCAGGAGGACACGCAGGTGTTCGGGTGGTCAGGTATTGGAACAGGTGGTCAGGTATTGATACAGGGAGGTGGAAGAGTCACCATTCCTAGAGGTGTTTAAGAGGTGTCTGGATGCGGCGCTGGGCGATGCCACTGAGTTACACTGGCAGTGCTGGACGAACGGATGGACTTTACGATCCTAAAGGCCTCTTCCAACCTTGATGATTCAATTCTCTGACTCCAGGCGTTCGGCACCTTTACAAAAACAAGAGCCCCCCCGGCCCACCTTTGCCGAGGGCCTGGTAGGCCCCCAGCTTGTAGCAGCTCTCGCTGTGCCCGTGCTCCTCGCAGTTGTCGCGCATCACCCGCGCCGCGGCCGCGAAGTCCTTCCTGATGGCGTCCAGGTAGTCTGCGAAGCGCTGGCAGCCTGCGGGGCACGGCACAGGGGCTGACCTCCCGCCGGGCCCGCCGGGAGCGCGGGGCGGCGGGGCCCTTACCGTCCGGGTCCTTCTCCTTGAAGCACTGGTAGCTGTACTCCACGTGCAGGTTCTCCAGGTACGCCCGCACCTCCTCCTCGTCCGCGAAGTTGATGAACCCGGCCATGACCGCGCCAGGGCACGGCGAGATCGCGGGGCCGCTCCCGCGACCAACGAGCGCTCGGTGCGGCACCGCCCCCGCCCCCGG
>VZRE01012153.1:1021671-1049435 GCA_013396775.1 Cephalopterus ornatus
GGGCCGGGGCAGCCCCGCCGTTGTGTAACCGCGGCGCCGCCGCCCGTTATGTAAAAGGGCGGTCGGGACCCGGCGGACGGGAGGGAGGTCGGTCGGTCCGAGCCCTGCCCGGTGCGCCCCGGTGCCCCCGCGGCGCCGTGAGGGCGGTGATGGCCGGGCCGGGCTCGCCGCCCTGACCGCCCTTCATAGCACCCGGTGGGGCCGGGACAGCGGAGCGCGGGCAGATCCCCTCGGTGTGAGGCCACCCCTGCCCGGCCCAGCTTCTGTGCCTCCGCCATCCCCTGCCTCCCCCAGTCCGGAGCACTCCAGCCCTCCGACAGCACTTCGGGAATTGCTTTGTCCAGACCGGAGGGAGCGTGGGCCTCGCTGGGCTCTTCCAGCTCGGAGCTGCCAAAGGAACAACCTTTCCCTGCTCCAGACAGGCCGGAGCAGAACATATGGGAGCTGTTTGGACTGCTCCTCTGCTCCAGACATGAGTGTGCATATTTACTTCTAAAGGACTAGCAGGAGCTTCCTGGGCGATCTGGTCTCATGCCTTGTTAAAAGCCTGATTTCAGGCAATCCCCTCATAAATTTATTTATCGTTATTTTTGAAGTAGGTACTTTTGTGCCTAGTCGGTGAACTAGGGCAGCACTTAGTTGTTTAACTAACTGTGTACTGACCGTTTCTATGCACCTTTGTTGCTGTGCTGGCACTGTGCTTCTCCTTAATGGCTTTTTCCCTCCTATAGTTTGTATTCACTGTGGTGTATTTTATAGGCAGCATTCGTATCTCTCACCTTTTGATCTGTTGGGCTAAGAAAAGCTGGGTTTATTTCCTATTCCCAATCTGCTTTTTTCCCCTCAGAGCATTCTAGGAGCTGTTATGTTTAAACTCAAATGATTCAGGTATCGCTTAACCCAAATAGCCCCATGAGATACTCAAGTGTCTTGAGAATGACCTAATCCTTTCCTATTTTTTCTTGATGCTTCTCCTGACACCTTCTTTGGCTGCTTCATGTTGTTTTCTTGTGCTTCAGTAAACCACTCAGGTTCTTCTCTCCAGTCATATCTAACTGAACTCGTATTTGAAGTTTTTCATAATAATCTTGAAGTACATGGCCTTATTATGTCGTTCTGATGTGGCAGTATTTAATTTTAGACCTCTCATGATCTCTGCTGACTTTATATCACTAGCAACTTCAATCACACTTGTTGTGCCAGAATGGTTTATGTTAAATTTGGGGTTTGAGCATAATCCTTCCTTGAGTCTGGTTAACAAATTGCCTACATCTGTTTTATTTCATTTAATTCAATGTAAGTAAGATAATCATAAAGCTTTCTTAGTAACATAAATCATGGAACTGTTTATTTTTCACTGCCTTTCCTTTATTAGCACTCAGAAGGACTTTGATGGCTGTTGCTTGAGTTGCTATTTCTTAACCATTTTAGGAATACTCATTTTAAGAAAGTAAGTAAAATTTTGGGACTGTGGAGAGGTGGAAAAGAGAAACATGATAAATCCAACACCAAAGGCTGAGGCTCTAAATTATCTCTTATTTCCCTGGTAATATTTTGAGAGAAGTAACTGCCACAAACATACAGAGACCTTACATGTTTGAGGTTTGCCATACTGATCTGGGTATAAAAATCGGGGAGCACATCACAGACATGGTTCTGCTAGAGCTGAAATTGCAGTTTCTCTTCCAGTGTTATGTGCTGGTTTTCTGAGGGGGGAAAAAAAAACCAACCAAAACAAAAAACTACATATGTTAAAATCCCACCTTTCGTGTGTAATGAGACACAGAGCCAGTAGGAACTGAGTCTTCTCAGGCTGGAGTTGGAAGGATCACAACACATGTAGTGGAAAAGGCCCACACAATGGTGGAATTTACTTTTTTTTTTTTTGCAAAGTTAGATTGTAATTACTGACAGAAAACATCAGTTAAACCTGTTTCTTATTTTTTTTTAGGTACTGTATAAGCAGGTGCTTGCTTGGTGGTGCTTTCCTAAAGGAACAGGATTTTGTTTTGATACATTCAGCCAGTTAATCTAGCCATAATGCTGGGCTTAAGATTCTCTAACTTATTTCAGGTACTTCAGCATGTCCCCTCAAGCTCTTTTTTCATTTTTAACTGCATTTTGAAATATATGTTGAATATATTTTAGTGGTATTTAAAGTTGATTCAAGGGGTTTTGAGGAGAAAGTGTTAGAGGATAATGTTCTTTGTGAAAACCTTTCCAGCTGCCCTGGTGTGAGCTCGAAGCTGAGCTGGTAACATCGTGTTGAAGTGGGTTTTGCATTTCAGTCCCCCAGGATTGGATTACTGTCAAAGGCCAGTAGCCAGGCAGTTTACTGTCCCCTGGGACACTTTTGGTTTGCCTTGGTTATATTAAGTACTTAATTTTTTTTTTTTTAATAATTTAAATAAGCCTTAAAAAGCCCATCTAAAAGCAGTTATTCTCCTTTTTGTGCTATTCCATAAGGTAGCTGGATTTAGATGTGTCACATTACTCCTACAATATGTGTTTTAGCTAATGAAGGTGCCCAACCTTGCATCATGTAATGCATAATTTTGTGTTGTGTGGAATTTAATTTTATATTTGTTTTCTGCCTACTTAATTAATATGATAGGATGAAAGAAACTGTGAGTTTTAATTAAAGTATCAGAAAATTAAGAGGGCTATGAAAAAGTAAAATAGCATAATGAAAGTTCTACTCAAATACTGCTGGATTCTTTATTAAATAAAAAAAAAAAAAAAATTTAAATGCTCTGCTGTGGTTGACACACATTCATGGTCTCTCATTAGAACCAGAATGTGAAGTGAGTTGAAAACAAATGGCAGGTTTGTCTTCAAGCTGACATTAAAAAGCACAGCTAAAGGAAGGAACCACTTGAATTCTGACCTTCTGAGAGCCTAAATACAACTTTAACTGGGCAATATTCTCTTTAGGTAAAGAGAAGCTGAGACACCAGCTCACATAAAATGTTTACAGGTGGAGTTCAAGCTGCAATTGCAGTAGCAGACAGCCTAGGAAATTGTTTTTATGGTGTTTGTCAAAGGACTTTATTAGATACAGATAAAAATATTATACCTCTGCCCAGGTTACCTCAGGAGCCTTTGTTAGGGCTGTTTCCTCAGCCTTTGGGCAGCAAGTTGAAGAAACGTTACAAATGACTCCTACAACTGGGATAAGGGGAGTTAATAAAAATGGTACTCTGTTGTTTGCAAGGGTAATTGATCCCTGCTTCTGGGGCTCGTTCCTTTGTTGTCTGGAGATGCCCTGTATGAACTTCTAAAGTGATTATATAAAAATCCAGACATTATTTTTAAATGACAGATTGGCCACTTAGAGGTACTGGTTGAAAAAAATAGTTTTCTGAGTCATCTGCTAGTGGCCTGTCTGCAGGGCTAAAAATTCTCTTTGGAGTTTGCTCGCTGATAGATAAAAGTGTTTCAGCTTTTCTGGCAGAAATGGTGGAATGGTGCCAGAAGGAATGAGGAGAGCCAGTATTCTGGGTTTGTCATATCGGAGCATCCAGGTAGAAAAACAAGATCTAATAGGAGATGAGGATGTCTTTGCTTCAATGGGAATGATTCTCAGGTGCCTCTGAGTAAGGGTTCTGATTCTGGTTTGAATCGTCAGCTGTCATACAAATCCTGGCTGTATATATTGACTTCAAGTTAAAAAGAAAATTTTCCCATTTCCTTTAAAAACATACTTTTAAAATAACCAGTTGGGTTTTTTCCCTTCAGAAGTATTTCAGGCATTGTTGTACGTTACAAAGAAACAGAAGGCATTCACAGTTCCAAATTTTGTCCTTCCTTTCCTTATCAACTTAAGATTGGAGTCAGCCAGAAGTGCTGTTTTCTGGTAATGTGAGCAAGCTGCATCACAAAGGAAATCCTGTTTCTGCAACAAAAAAATGTATTAATTAAGCTTAAAAAAATTAAAATGAAATACTTAGCAAAACTGAGTCAAAGGAGTTGGAAGTTGAATGTCAAAAGCTGCAGAAAGAGCTTACATTTGAATGATTTCAAGGTTTTGGTTCCCAAGCCTGTACTTAAGTCTTCAGGAGCTATTAAATTGCAGTCTCTCATTGTTGTCAATAAATGGTTCATTAAAGATAAGCTCCATTCCATCTTTGCTCTAATGTGGTACCTCCCAGTCTTCAAACATGTGCACCTTATCTTAGAAGACTTATCTCTGTAAACTTACTTATATTTCTTCTTGGTAACCTTTTATATATGTCTGTACTTCTGTGATGAGCATGTTAGGCAAATGAAGCAAGAGAAGTTAAATGAGCTGGGAAAGAAAGGTGAAATTATCCAGAACTTTCAGTATAAAAAGGAAGCTCCATTTTTTGCTGCAGATGAGATCTGGCACCAGTTGATGCTGTTATTTTCAATATTGTCTGGGGGAGTATGTACCAGTCACTCGGCCTCCTTTTGTGTGGTGCTGGGGATGATTCACAGTGCTGCAAGTCACTCTTTATGTTGATTAATCTGTGTGCCTGAAAACAGTGGGTTATTATTAGACATGGAATAGAAAAACCTTTTGAGACTTTCACGTATCATTGTACGATCTCAAACTCTGAAGGAGAAGGTCAAGTTTATGTTCTGCCTTGTCCTTTGTACCCAGGGTTTTGCTAGAGGTGATTTCCAGGCACAGTGTAAAAAGGAGGAACAGAACTACTGTAATAGATGTTACTTTATTGCTGCACAAAATTTGTAATTAAACCATTTCTTTTTGAGTTTCCTTTTTTGATCTGAAGCTCTAGCTGCCCTTTGCAGTATCAAAAATGGCTCTTACAGGAAATTTATCTGCAAGATATGAAACTTATCTGCATTTCTAATGTAGGTTGGTAGTAGACTTCTAACATGGGTTAACTTAAATGAAAGATTAAAAGAAATAGCTTAAACCCGGGAGTAAAATTTGATTTAAAAATCTTTCTGTCTGTCTTGAATGATAAATTTCCAGTAGATTTAATAAATTAGAATTATTTTTCAGCAATTACTTTTCTTCCTGTGGGAACACGGGCAGGGTTCAAGCCCAGCAGACCTGGGCGGATGTGATTGTGGGATGACTGGAGAAGGAGGCTCCCAGCAGTTGGGCCAGTTGTTTATTGTGTGACCTGCCTTTGCCTGGCTCTGTGGGACACATCTCCTTTTGTAATATTTACCAGACACAAAAAAGAACATTATAGAGTAATGGGAGATTCATAAACAGAGAGAATGATTTGACTAAATCTCCTTTGTTTCATTGTGTTTTGTGTCTGACAGGAGGAAGCTTCTCCTTATTCTTTACTTGATATCTGTTTGAATTTCCTGACTGCCAACCTAGAGAAGTTCTGCACAGAAAGGCAAGATGGGACACTGTGCTTGCAGGAGCCAGGGATGTTTCCTCAAGAAGTGGCCGATCGACTGCTGCAGACGATGGCATTTCATGGTAAAAACAGTTATCTGTGGGGCAGCAGTGAAAATATTCTACTGGAATGTGACACTGCAGTTCTGGTGTATTTTCAAGTAGAATCTGCTGTTGCAGCTGTTTAAACTGTGTTCATTAATCTCTTAATAGAGAATTTTTGTTATTTTTTGGTTTTCCACAGTTTCAGCAGAATTTTGCATTGCCACGTAGGTAGTTCTAAATAGGTCCTTTGTCTTACCTTTATGATTTTAATTTCCTTTAATAGAACTTTCTTTAATCTTCTTTAGTCACATCAGAAAAAAATAAATATTTGATTCTACTACTTCTCACATCACTCAAATATTCCAGTATCTCTCACAGAGCAGTGCAATTTTCTTTACTGTGTACCCTTATGAGTAAACTAGAAAATAACCTTGTGATTCATCAAAATAGTTTCTCATCTCTTTGGTCACTTTTATTGAGGTGGAATTGTTTGCTCAAAATCAGACAGTGTCAAGAGTGGTATAAGCACCTTGTGGCGTTCTCACACTTGGTGTACTGGCCTGTTATGTTCTCTGTCAGCACATCTCTGAGGAGAGGGCTGCCCTTGTTTGCTTGCTTTGGGCATGATAAAGGAAAATTTGTGCCAATAAAGCTTCTTACACTGAAAAATTGAATGTATAGGTTGCGCTAGAGAAGAGGCAGGGGGACCCATTCCTGGAGATCCTGGAGACTTTTGATAGAAGATGAGACATGACACTACAAAAATTCCTGTAAACATATCAAGTGCCCTATCCTATAGATGCAGATATCTTACTGTGCAAATACTGGTGTTCTGGTCAGAAATAACGGAAGGAATGGTCCTAAAAAAAGACAAGTTAAAAAAAAAATAATCTTTAATATACATTGCTTTCTGATAAGTAATTCTTTAGAGGAGTCCCAAGAAATCAGATTCAAGAAAACTGAATTACCAGAAACTTATTACCGGTGATGAAGACAGTTCCAGGTACCAAAATGTCACAAACACACAGAGGGCAGGATGGGAAAATGCGCATGGCAGGTAAACAGGGCATGGCTGAGGTGGGCCAGTGAGAGAGGCTCAATCCTTAGATGAAAAGATGAGCAAAGGTGAAGAAGTAATTTAGCGATGCTTGAATGAAACTATTATTATATTTATTGCTTTTACTTTTTCTGCTTGGTACCAGTTGTTTCACTCCATATTTTTGCTTTCCCAGCAATAGAGGAGTGCCCTGACTACTACATCAGAAATGCCCATACAGTTTGCTCTTTAGAAAGGTCTGCAAATCTTAACATTAATTTGACTTTTCACAGAGGCAGTTACTAGCTCATGACTTAAATCCAGACTGTAGCGGCAATGATGTTATTTTTCATATATAATGCATTTTTTTGCTTTCTGTGTTAAGTATGTGTGAAGATAGGAGGTTAAAAACCAGGAGTGCTGACATTTATAACCCTGTAGAGTGAAACCAGAAGGACATGTTCTTCCTACTCCTTTTGTGTGCAGGGTTGTGCAACTGGACTCTTCCGGTAGCTTTTTATAAAGCAGTAAACCTGCTGTTGATAAGATACCGTTGTATATTCAATGCATTTTGGGTAGTTCCATGTAGGGAACTCAACGTATTGTTTCAGTTAGGATGTTGCCTGCGTGTTGCAAGAAAAGGCTCCTTATGCATTTTCCTTTCTACAGAGTAAAAAATAATAATTTCAAAAAAGGATTGTTGCATTTTCCTTTTTACATTGCTGTCTTTCTCTCCTTCCCACCCTTTTCTTGCCCTCCTCTTTCTTCTCTTTGAATCAGTTCTTAGGTTTCTTTCTCACATTCAGCTTGTTTCTGAGCAACACTCCTACCTCCTTCCTGAGGGATGTTTAGAACTTGATTAGCTTAATTTAGTGTATTGATCCTACTTATGAATTCAATCAAATGCTAAATTATTCAGTTAAAAGCAGGATGAGATCAGGTCATTGATAGGTGGTGCAATCTTGAGGTTAATGGACCTATGGCCAGGGAAGAATTACACGCAGGAATTTTGAAATTCTGTTTTTAGCATAACTTCTAACAAGTTTGGGGAGAAAATCCAAAAGATGCACATAGCAGTGGGATTGTTTTTGAATCATATCCATGTTTTATTTATTGCATGTTCCATGTTTTGAACGAAACAGATAATGTGTTCATACTACTCCTTAATATATCTATCTTATTTTCCAAAAGTGAGGTCATAATCTTAGAAGTGGAATCTCAAATACAGGATTTTTGGGATCAATGGCGTAACAATCCAAGACAAACTACCTTGTAACTAATTTTTTTTTGCTAACCCTTTGGCTTCTTAAAATAACAGTGGTGTTCTGTAATACTGGAGCCAAACACTGATGCTGTTTTCCGACAGGGCTTCTGAATGATGGGACTGTGGGCATCTTCCGAGGGAACCAGATGCGTTTGAAACGGGCTTGTATCCGGAAAGCCAAAATCTCGGCCGTGGCCTTCCGGAAAGCTTTCTGCCATCACAAGCTGGTGGAGCTGGATGCCACGGGGGTGAACGCAGACATAACAATCACAGACATTATAAGTGGACTGGGCAGCAACAAATGGATCCAGCAGAACCTGCAATGCCTTGTGCTGAACTCACTGACTCTTTCCCTGGAAGACCCGTACGAGAGGTGTTTCAGCCAGCTGTCCGGGCTGCGCGCGCTGAGCATCACCAACGTGCTGTTCTACAACGAGGACTTGGCAGATGTTGCGTCGCTCCCGAGGCTGGAAAGCCTGGATATATCCAACACCTCCGTCACTGACATCACAGCACTCCTCACCTGCAAGGACCGGCTCAAGTCTTTGACCATGCACCACCTGAAATGCTTGAAAATGACCACGACCCAGATCCTGGACGTTATTAGAGAACTGAAGTACCTGAACCACCTCGATATCTCGGATGACAAACAGTTCACATCGGACATAGCCCTTCGTTTGCTGGAACAGAAGGATATCCTGCCTAACCTTGTGTCATTGGACATTTCTGGGAGAAAACACGTGACAGACAAAGCCGTGGAAGCATTCATCCAGCAGAGACCCACCATGCAGTTTGTGGGACTGCTTGCCACCGATGCCGGCTACTCGGAATTCCTGACAGGAGAAGGGAACCTAAAGGTTAAGTGGGGGGAATTAATTTCACTGAAAAATTGTGATGTACAGGAAAAATAGAACTAATCATTTGTAACAAATGTATGTGGGTGTTTCAGGAGGAGACTGTAGGTTCACTTTTTTAACTGTTAATTGTAATTACTGACTTTATGTCAAATTCCTACTTAATTCTGACACAAACTTCTAAATTTGCATAATACTATTATTGTAAGAAGTACCTGCTTTCTTTTCAGTGAACCTTAGATCCTGATTTAACATACCTAAGAGAGCTGAACTTTGTCTAGTCTGAAGTCATTTAGTGGAATAATATTCTCTGGATTCCAGCACAGTTCTCTCATAATTCAGTGTGTAAGAGGTGGAGGTACAATTTGCATAAGCTTTGAGCAATTCATGATTAACGCAGCAGATACAATAAAACTGAATAACTCAGCTGCTCTTACCACCACCACTGCTGTTTCCTATTACAATATTTCTACCCACCTTGAAAGGTCTTTTGGTGATGAACATATAAGAAGTAATTACTTGGGATGAATGACTTCCTCTTCTTGAACAAATCCTAAATTTCTTAGTCCCTTAGGATGAGACAGTGTTTGCTGAAGTGCATTTATTTATCTTTTAGTGCCAGGCAACAAGACATCATTCCCTGTTCTGTAGAATATGGATGCACTTATTGGAGAATGAGCCTGCCCTGTCCCTACTATGAAGGGGTCAGAATTAATGAAGAAGAAAAGAGATGTTTTAGGCATGTCAGTGGTATATTGTCTTTAACTCTGAGTTTGGTTTACTGCTGTGCCATGAGGATGATGGAAACTGCAGAGGGAATGAGGAAGAGTGTGTAATGTGTCCATAGTTTAGTCTGTCTCCTGTGCAAGCTGAGTTTTGCACTTCAGTTTTAAAATTCAGAATGCTTTTGTTATAGGCAAGTGGAACAACAGCTACACAATTTAATTATTTTTTCCCCTGACACTTCTGAAATTTGTTACTGGTCAGGTCTCTGAAGTACTTAGTTGTCACTGTGAAAGCAAAGCACATGAATGTTGAAATGGCTGGTTGGAGAAAGCAAGTTCCCCTTTGGTGTGATGATGTACAGCATCAGAAAGTTATACCTTATGTTTGTTATAAAATAATTCAGTGTAATCTTTCTATTTAGAATACATGCTTCAGAGAATTGTCTGTGCTGTGAAAAAGTGGGAAAGAAGAAGGTTCTAGTAATGTGAAAATCCCAATGGACTTGTAGCAGTGTAGTTAACAAAAAGCAGTTTGCATTTTATTTTTCCTTTTTTAAGACGTAGTTGTCAAGAAGAGACTGTGGGCTGCGATTGGTTTTATTTCCTTTTTTCTTTTTTTTTTTTTTTTTTTTTTGGTGACCTAAATTCATTAGTAACTACTGAAATATTCAACTGCTTAGTCTAGATGCTGCTAAAGAATAAACAGGACACAGCACTCACGGAAACAGCAGAGGTAAAATATTACTGTCTTTACAGCAGTCCAGTGAAATTTGATTATGAACACCAGGCAGATATTTCAGTTAAGAACGTAAAGCCGAGTGGAAATACTTCATGTAGGATATAATTGGCTGCAAAACATGTCAGTAAATATGATTGCCCTGTTCTAATCAGTAGAGAATATAAAATGAAATCCAAGATTCAGCTGAATCCAGGTTTCAGTTCTCTCAAGGCTGTAATACATTTCTGATCTCACAAGTTTCATAAAATGTCTCTATTCAATACAGGATGTACGGAATGTGACACTTTAATCTATGAACATTTGCTTTCCTGTAAGTGATGTGTAAAGGAGAACAAGTTCTGCATGCTGCCCTAGGAATTTTAAAAAACAGTGATTGCAGCAATGATTCATTAAATAGTAGGACTGAGGAACAAACCATCCACGCTTATACAACTTAAAATTATAAATAGATAAAATATAGTTAACTAGAGAATAGAGCCAACTGGGCAGTGAAAGAAATTGCAGCCAGTTGCTGATTTAACATTCTGAACTTAAAGCTCGTGTTAGTCAACAGCTCAGCTTCTAATGCAGTCTGTGCCCAACTTAGTTCATTGTTTGGTTTTCAGATGTATTTCAGGTCTGGTTTTAAGAATTACTTCTTTTGCAGGGAGCATGATTTAGTTCTCTAATATGGTGCTGGAAAGCCTTTGCTACAGATATAGTTTATAAGAAACTTGATGCAAAGAATGGATTTTTTTTTTTTATTGTTGCTGGAACTAGAACCCAGGGCCAAAAAAATTACAGCTAAAACACTATCATCAGTTAATCAGCTGCAGTGACAGAGCATTCAGTTGCAAACAGTGCCTGTAGGCATTTGGTGCATCATACACAGCTTTTGGTAGGTGTGAAGTGCTACTTTTACTTAGTGGTTTTATACAGTTTGCTTGAAGACATGACTGAAGCCTGATTTTGGCTTACTATGTGGCTTCTTCTTTGTGGAGAATGTTTGCAGATGGTATAGTTCTGGATTAATATCCAAAGTTAAAGCAATCCAAAATATCACTGCCTTTGAAACTGCAGCTTTGCACTTTTTGACAACGACGTTTTTAAAGTAAAATGATGATGTCTTGAACTAAAGGTTATTTCTGTGCTCACAGGTGTCAGGAGAAGCAAATGAAACTCAGATTTCTGAAGCACTGAAGCGTTACAGTGAACGGGCCTTCTTTGTGAGAGAAGCGCTTTTTCATTTATTCAGCCTGACGCACGTCATGGAAAAAACAAAGCCTGAAATTTTAAAGGTAAAATAATATAGTTTTGATGATTGGCATGCATTGTTCCTTAAACTGAGCTCACCTCCAGAATCTTGGTATAAATTATTTTATAAGCTTTTACATTTTCGGTTGTGTTTGTTAAGATTAAAATTGTAATGTTAGATAAAAAATAAAGAACTATTTAAACAGTAGTGATGTAGAAGACACCCTGTAGCATTTCATGTTAGGTAAAATGGATCTGGACTAATGTATGGTATCTAAATGAATTTTTTTGCATAACTTTTAATATGATATGAAGTTTTCTTTATATGCTGGATTCTGTCAGTAGAACATAACTGGGTCAAATCAAAGGTCTGTCTGGCCTCATTTGCCAGACACAGCAGTGCCTTCTGCTGATGTTCAAAACCAGTAATAATAAGGAATAAGTAATAGTAAGTGACAGTTTTCTCTATTGTCACCCTGCAGTATGACAGCAAGTGAATAAATATCGTTAGTGTTCTACATTGGGCTCTATTTTGGAGCCTAGAAACTTCCTTAGAAATCCATTCTAGGCATTGGCTTTCCATGTGTGGAACACCATAAATGGTTAATTTTTGCTGTGGTAAAAAGAGGCATCAGTAGTCCTACATGATTTTTTTTTTCCCTGTCCTCTTTGATGTTGAACAGGTGGCCTTGAACTTGCTGGCCTCGATATCAAAAAGACTTTGTCAATAAATAATGAATAAGAAAAATATTCCTAGCTGGGATCACTATCAACATACATAGCCAGAAACAATTCAGGAAGGAGCTGCAAGTAATCTGTTCTGACCTCGCAGCTTAGGATGGGATTTGAAATTGCTCATCACCAAACAAGCCACCACATCGTTACCACTGCACTGCAGAAATTCTGTCCTACCTCATTCACCTCTGAAACAGTTTGGTGATTTTTATCCCAGTGTGTAAAGCCAACCTTGGATCTTTCTAGGAATTTCTTCCATTCCATGCAGCCTCTCTTTTGAGAGGTTGCTGCAAGCTGTGCAAAAGGACTTAGAGCGCTAGAAGTTGTCAGCTTTTGACTGAACAGAAGGAAGTGTTCCTCCTGAGAATTCAAATCCCACCAGATGGATTTTTCACTGAAGTGAAAGGGAGGCAAAAATTGGGTGCTGTGAGTCAGTGCTGTGGCCTGGAGCACAGCGGGTTGTTCTTGGGATGTGTGCACATGTGTAAGTAACTAAGGTGGGCAAAACTCCTGTGTTTCAGCTGGTGGTGATCGGGATGAGGAATCACCCCCTGAACCTGCCCGTGCAGTTGGCAGCCAGCGCGTGTGTGTTTAACCTGACCAAGCAGGACTTGGCAGCGGGAATGCCCGTGCGGCTTCTGGCCGACGTCACTCACTTGCTCCTGAAGGCCATGGAGCACTTCCCAAACCATCAACAGGTAAAAGACAAAATTCCTTTGTTTCCTGTAGGATTCTCTGTCTTGTGGATCTTAACAAAAGGCTTCTCTGCATCTTGTGACCTTGTGGAAATATATTTAATGATTCATAGTAAGAAAGTATTCTGAAATATGTATGTTTCTGATGAAGGAATTCTGTTTCATTTCTCAGCTGCAAAAGAATTGCCTTCTTTCACTATGCAGTGACAGAATCCTTCAGGATGTTCCGTTTAACAGGCAAGTTAAAATGATGTTAAATGTAGCATTGCAGAATATTTTTCTTTGTCTGTTCCTTCAGAAGCTTTGTTTCCGGTCTTAGTTTCAGTCAGTTTAAATCATTCCATTGTGCTGAATTTACCCAGCCTATGTTATTTTAGGCCTGTTGACCCAAACATATACCGTTGACTGTAGGTTTGAAAAAATCCTTTGATATACAGTATTTTTTACTTCAGCTGGATGAGTCTATCACTGACAGCACGTATCAAGTCAGGATTTCTCTGGGCATTTCTATGGGATTGCTTTTTGCAGTCATTTTTCTACTTAAATATTTTGTCCAGATGCTTTCAAATGTGTTGACCTGATGTTTCAGAAGATTGTGCCAAATTTTTCCTCCTTCTTTGGAAGCAATTCCTATAAACTTTAATATATAGTTAGAAGTAAGAGATGTGGAGCAAACAGCTCAAAGCTGGCAGAGGCTCTTGGAATACCTGCAATTTGACTGTATTTCTACTTTTTTGGTATGGGGCATACTTCTTCCAGTTTCTGTTGTCTGTGTACATCTTTTTTTTCACTAAGACTTGTGAAAATTAATTTTATTTTTAACTTCCAGGTTTGAAGCAGCCAAACTTGTTATGCAGTGGCTGTGTAATCATGAAGATCAAAACATGCAAAGGATGGCTGTAGCCATAATTTCCATTCTTGCTGCAAAGGTATGAAATTTAAGCTTTGAGATGATAGGGTAGTACTTCTAGAGTCTAAAAAATTGTTGATATGGTTTCGTTTGTTTACAGCTTTCAACGGAGCAAACAGCTCAACTTGGTGCAGAACTCTTCATTGTTAGGGTAAGTCAGATACTTCCCTGACATCCCATCCTCTCCAGCTATTCCTGCTGCCAGTATTCCTGAGATACAAAGTAAACATAAGGAGATAATCTGTTCTTAGAGTTCTAACTTGTGTTCATGTGAAAGTTCTTCAGAAGGGAAAAGCCTAGAGATTTTGTTAGGGGTGATAGCAGAGCTGGTGGCAAGGAGACGTATTAGCACAGATGAAAAGGAGCTAAAGTGGAGAAACTCGACACAATTAATACAAAGTGAAGTAGCAAGACATATCTTGATTTGAAATCCACTGTGTCAGGTAAAATGTGCTCAGAGGGAGAATATTTGAAGCAAATGCTTCGTGCAGTCAATGTTTGGGTGGGGTCCAGAGTTCTGTGGGTGGCTTTGTGCCATCTGTAGTAGTGCTACACATGTAATTACTGTGAAAACAAAGGAATTCCTTTAGAAGGCAGCCATGTTCAGAGGGGAAAAGCTTATTGGCTGTTTTATTTTGTGTAGTTTGACCCTCAACATGGAGATCTTTACTCTGCATGTAAGTGCCAGCTGTGCGTTACCCCGGTTGGTGCGGAAGAGGCAGAGGAGCCAGTACATATTTTGACACACAGTCATAAACTGGGATTTTTTGATTTTTATTTTTCCAGCAACTTCTACAAATAGTTAAACAGAAAACAAATCAGAATCTTGTAGATACCACCCTCAAGTTCACACTGAGTGCACTTTGGAACCTCACTGATGAATCTCCAACAACGTGTCGGCACTTTATTGAAAATCAAGGGCTAGAACTTTTCATGAGAGTATTAGAGGTGAGGAGTTGCAGGGGTGGTGGGGGATTGTCAACACAGGGTTCTAATTAATATTGTTTCAATAATAAACATAAATGGTTACGTGTTGTTTGTCTCTTTTTGCTACAGTCTTTTCCATCTGAATCATCCATCCAACAGAAAGTTCTTGGGCTTCTGGTGAGATGAAAATCTGAAATACATACTTCTAAAATTTAATTTTGAAAGGGTTTTTTAACCCTATGTTAATCTGAAAAATTCCCTTATATTTTTATGTTCTTCTTCAACTTTTATAGTGTATATTATTCACAATTGACATGTTTTTGGGCTGTTTTATGAATTCTTTAAAAGTTATATTGAAATTGATGGTTACAGTAAATAAAAGGAGCTTTTAAGAAAGGACAGTGAGTGAGGCTTCACGTGAGTCCAAATGCAAAAAGTAGGTTGACAGTCAGTGGAATTCAAAATTGTGCACTGCTGAAGTATACTGAAATTGTGTTTTAGAATGTTAAAACTAACCTTTTATTTAGTGTAATCTGCATGTTAATGGACTAAAATTACATATGAGAAAACCTCTTTGTTTTAAGACGAATTCCTGCATAAGGCTGGAAAAATTTTCAAAAGCAAAAGTAGTATTTGGCATGCGATGGTCACCTGGATGTAGAAGATCTCATCCAGGTGTTTATATGTTTACTGACACAATGTAGCTGAAGTTGATGTTTATCTCCCTCACACCATATTCTTTCTGTTGATATTTTCTCTTCTTTTTTTTTTTTTGTTTGTTTTCCCCTTCCAGAACAACATAGCTGAAGTTAAAGAACTCCATTCTGAATTGATGTGGAAGGACTTTATAGACCACATCAGTAAATTGTTGCACAGTGTGGAGGTGGAAGTCAGCTACTTTGCAGCAGGGATTATCGCTCACTTGATATCTCGGGGGGAGCAGGCCTGGACGTTGAGTCGCAGCCAGAGGACATCTCTCCTTGAGCAGCTGGTACAGAAATGATGGTGAATTTTGTCATACTCTCTTAGATTTCTTTCAATGTTTGTATTTAACAGTCAGTGTTCTCGGTTCTGTGTTTTGCAGCATTCTGCCATTTTGAATTGGCCAACCCCAGAATGTGAGATGGTGGCTTACAGGTAACTACTGTCTTGATCTAGAGTTTGGAAAATAAACTCAACTAGATTTAAAACTTGTTCCCAAAGCAGAGTGAGCTGCCAGTCAGACATGGTTTCATCCAGTGGAAAAACACCTATTGGCTAAAAATATGCAGTGGGCTAATTTTTTCCCTTTGTAACCAGAGAAGGTTAGGGACTCCTATAAAATAAGTCTGCTGCGTTTCTGTTAAAGGTATTCAGCTGCAGGCCTAAAAGACTTAGACACAAAGATTAACTAGCAAGGTTATCTTGGCTCACACCAGGTCAGCGCTGTCTGTGCTAGGTAAGAAGCTGAAGGCCAAAAAGTACAGTTAGATAATTGCTGGAGATCTAATACTTACATTTTCCAATGCTTTTATTCCTATTTTCAAGGAGCAGGAGGCATCTAGATCTCATGGTAAATGTATAACATATGTACTATATCTGATCTTTGCTAATAACTGTCTTAAACTAGAGTTTTAGATGCAGCAGGCCAGTCTCTTAATAAGTATCTCTCCCAGTTAACCTCTAGACAACATGTGACCTCTGAAGTAATGATACCTAGTAGCAAAGCAAGTAGCTGTTTCTCTCCTCTTTTTTTTTAATAGGTCTTTCAATCCTTTTTTTCCACTACTTGGCTGTTTCATGACACCTGGTGTCCAGTTATGGGCAGTGTGGGCCATGCAGCACGTCTGCAGCAAAAATCGTACGTATTGAGATCATATTACTCTTAAAATTCATATTTCTTAACATTCACTAGCATGAAGTGGGGAAAAAATAAGAATTCCTCGGGTATTCACTCCTAATCCTCTGGAGAAGATAGATTTGGGCCTTGACTAAATGGGGCAGAGTAAGAAAGTAGTAAAAGTTCCTTACATCCTTTTTTATTACTGGAATTTTACTGTTAGGTGCACAGTATTAATTCCAAAATGTGGGTGTATTAAGATCAACTTCATTTTTTGCTTGCACAGGTGTTTTTATTCAGAAATATAACTATTAGTAATGGGCAACAGATTTCTTTTAAGTTAAGAACAATGAGCATAGCAGGTGTCAGTGTCTCACTGCGGGAACAGAAGTGCTGGGTAATCCTGCCCTAATCGCCTTTTACAGTAAGTTGCTGGGACAGAAAGGTCAGTTTCTTAATCCATCCTTCCCATATGCAAAATGAGAACACCAGTGTCTAGGTTGTAAAATGATTTGAGAGCATTTGATGAAAGTGTTGGCAAAGGAGATAAATCTCCCAACCATATCTAAATGTAAGAGTGGACAAACATTCCTGGCTTTTAATGCTGGGGTTTTTTGTTGTTCTTTTGACATGAATTTTTTACATGGATATGCGTATATAAAGCAGCTTTCCCCTCAAGTATTGAAAGTGTTTTCTGTGCCAGTTTTTAATCTTCTCGACAGCAGCATATCTAGGCTTGTTTATCCCTGTCCCATAGGTCACTGTTTCTGCAGTGATAAGGCATCTATTCAGGACCAACCAATAACATGGCAAAATATATAACTGCACATAAAATACTGTTTGCTGATCTTTATAGAGCTCATAAATATAATGAGTTACTGTTCCCAGGGTGCTGCCCAGAAATTTGAGAGGGCTGTTCTTGTTGAAGTATGACTGTTCTGACAAAGCTGTTTCACTGGTCAGACTCTGGATAACACATCTTGATTAAGACCCTCGCATTTCTCTCTGTCCTTTAGTCCTGTTAAGTTGGTGTGTCCTATTTGTTCTACTTATCTGTAGCGTTGTGCTGCCCTAACTTCTGAGCTTTCAACATGTCACAGAGGTTTGTGTTGGAATAATCCTGATTTGAGATCAAGGCAGTTCCCGAAGTTTAGTTCTGATGGTAATTGATGCCAGAAGCTTCTGGACAAAGTTGCAGAGAAGCCAAATCTTTGGTAGCAAATGTAATAACCTACTCTGAGAGAAAATGTGTTTAATTCTGAAATATGAAGACTTATTTTGGAGGAAAATCTTCAGCTGTTGGTGCTTGGCTCCAAGGAGGCTTTTTCTCCTGGAGAGGAGATGCATTTTGTTTTGACCCGCTCTTATAGATGAGGCTGGTAGTCTGGAATTAAAGTTTTTTTAATTTTTTCTTGTTTATTTTTTCTCCTTTTGCTGTTTGCCTATATCATATTCCCCTCAATGAGCTAACTTCACTAAAATATTAGTAGCACCGCAGTAAATGTGATCCCCAGTGAAATGCTGAACATCAGCACTTAAACAACTCCGGTGTTGCATCATGGGGATGAATGGGGAAGTCGGGCCTGGCTGAGGCCTGTGGATTGCATTACAGTCATCCTGACCTTTCCATAACAAGCCCTGGCGCCTGCACATTACATTCACCATGCAGCTCCTTTTATAGCTCTTCCCTGCTCACAGTGACACCAGAGCTGCTGGAGGTGCACTTTCAACTTTTTGAAATCGATAGTGAAAACTGAAGAAACCCTGGAAAGGCATTTGTAGCAACTTGTAACTAGTTAAAGGCCACCATCAATAGTATTTGACAAAGTGCATTTGAAGGAGCCAGTTTGTATTCACTCCACAAACCTGTACAAACCATTTGGTATATCTGACACCATTTTTTGGTAACTGTTCTGTACTGAGGTTTTTGGAAAAGGTGGTGCTTTTACGTGGATACTCATAGACACTACAGTATTTCTGATTCCCATTTCTTATAGTTTGTATGTGTGCACTTAAAATGCCTGCAGAGGAGGTGGGGGGAAGAGAGAATCCTGTGCACATTATAGGGCACTTTCCAGTCAGCTGAGACAGACTTGTAACAGACCTCATTATGATCTGAGTCCTGTCCAAGTAACTCTTGTTGTGTTGTCACTTGCTTAAGTACCAGTGCACTTCTGTGGACACTTTAGGGAGTGTCCTAAATGTTGCCTGGAGACAAAAATGGATTTGAATCAGTGTTTACAGTATCTGCTACCTTTACCCTAGATAATTCCGTTTTTCATTCCCTTATTATAATCTCGTTGCAGCTGCCAGATACTGCAGCATGTTAATTGAAGAAGGTGGCTTACAGCATTTGTACAACATCAAGGAAAACGTCCAGACTGATCCCCATGTCCAAAGGATTGCCATTGCTATCCTGGACAGTTTAGAAAAACACATTATGCGTCACGGGAGACCCCCGCCGTGTAGGAAACAGCAACAGACCAAACCAAACTGAAAGCTGCAGGTAGAGGAGTGTAAAGTATTGTCTCTGTAATAATCCCTTCTGATGTGTGTGTAGTTGGAGTAACTTGTAATATATTGGTCACCATTAAAGTGATTTGCCAGTAACTGTGGTACCCAAAACCATGTGTGGAAACCTTTGCTGAACATCAGCTTCGATGGCAACCACGTGTGTGACTTGTCAAGGGTCAGGCTTGAGCTGGTCATAAAGTGGGGTTAGTGCTGGCTACCAGGAGATGGGGCTTGTACAGATCAATATGCACATCTGAAAACAAGACTTGAAGGAATATCCTGCTTTCTGACTCCTGGGAGAAAAACTTTTATTCCATCCCTGTGATTGCTCTTCATAACACTGTTCACCAGTTTGGTGTTTGAATAGAACCGTGTGTGGTCGTGAGATCCAGCACTCCTACAGACTAAACCACAAGTCCGTGCATGCAGGTTACAGTGAGGCTTGTAACTAAGGCGACCAAAATGTCCATTGTCTCATAACACTTCTAGACACAAATGGGGTCTTCAGCTTCCTTTTCCTTTTGCCTGCAAGCCATGTTCTTTTGTTTTCCTTACTGCTGGAACAATGCCTTTTTGCAGTTCATTTCTCCAGAGTCCTCCCTGCTCATAGCAAGGTGGGCACCACATCACGTTCAGGGAAAGGGGAAACCCACTCAAGTAAAGCAGTAGAAACAGGACTAAAATGAAACAGTACTAAAAGGATGAACTAAGTTTGAGGTTTTAAACTTTATAACAAGAAGGGAGTTTTGTTATTGTGTGACTACTTTTGGTTGTGTGTGATATCTTTTGTTTTTAGAATACTTGGGAATAGGGAAAGGAAAAGGCTCATTAGAGCAAAATACTGACTTGACTTCATCATGAAGGGGATTGCATGTCCTCGTCAGAGGCCCAGGATATTTGGTCACCTTATTTATAAGAGACTAATGATTGCTCTCGTTTTCTGTAAATATTCAGTCAGTATTGTGCAGTGAATTATATTTCCAAGTCATCGCAGTGAGTGTAAAATACACCCAAATGTTCTGTGTAAACCCTGTGTCAATTGCATTGTTTTGTGGAGTGTGAAATTTTACATAAAGATGCTAATTGTAACAACTTGTTCCTTTCTTGGTTACCTATGGGTTACAAATGGTGTGTCCAATGAAACATATTGCACAGCATACAGACGCCTGATACAATGCAAGTGATGGAAGCAAACTGCATGTCCATTCAAATTCAGTTTAATTTCAGGTATTGTTTTTGTTTATCTGCTTAGTCTCTGTATTTCCATGGCAACTGATTGGATAGTCAGAGCTTCTTCTGTAAATATTTGGGAATTGAGTTTAAAAACAAAACTTACACTTGGTAGCTTATGAGCAGGGATGGCTTCTTCATGATGACTTATTTGACTATTTTTAACTCCTTCCTTCTCCCAGCTCCCATTCTTCAAATAAAAACATCACCTCTAATCTTCAATAACATAGTTATTGTGTATTTCAGCAACTTCAAAAGGTGCTCATCCATAATTTAATCAGTGTTGTCTAATTGTTTTTTGTACAAAAGTATAATTAGGCTATAATTTCATTTGTGTATCTGGTTATGTACAGTTTTCTCAATCCAGACCAAAATTCAACTGGTTGTAGCTTGGAATTATGCAGGTGGTTTAAAAATTAAAAACAGCCTACAAGCTTTTACCCCCAACCCTTCTGAGATATCTGCTATGGGACTTATATAGAGTTTCCATTACATGAAATGGACTGCAAAACTTGTCAAAATTGGTGTTACTAGGATAAATATAAATCAATTGCTACAAGATTTTAAAATAAAGATGACAACTCTCCTTACAGTACTGTTTTTTCCTAATAACAGGAGAACTTGCTGAAGCATCTTAACTAAAACTGTGCAGAAAAAAAAAAGTACTGCTCCCCGTAGCACAAAATGCAGGTGATAATGGCATCAGGCCACAGGTCTGGGAGATGTGTCACTTCATGAAGTTCTGCAACCAGCAAGCAGAGAGATTCTAAATGATTTTTCATACCCTTTTTCTTTTGCTCCCACACACTTCAGGCAAACTGTGAGCAGAATTCTTTCAAGCTGAAAAATATGAATTACTACAAGGTATAAATCCACTAAATTTACTTGTATGTGCCACTTACAGAAAGGTCTCCATATTCCTGTGCAGCTTCAGGAGTTTCTGCCAAGGTACAATAATTCTGGAAGCAACTTTTAAACTCTTGTATTCCACCTCTAGCATCTTTTGTGAAGGCTGAAGATCCTTGACTCTGTTTTATCTTTTCAGATCTTTGCATAGAAAACTTGTACGTGTATAATTCGTTAAGGTGACCTCACCCACAGAATTGTTTGGGTAATTTTAGCATGAGTGAAACTGTGGTTTGCTTTGAGACAATCATAGCATGAAGTGACAGCCAGTTCCAATGTGGTAAGCCACACTTAGTAAGTATATTTTGATAACCTGTATTTACTAAAACCACATTTGCTTCCTAATTTACTTTTGCTTGAAAGCTCCAGTCTAGATAAGTAAGCGCTTTATAAGTTGTCTTTCTCTTCAGTGTTTGTTTTTCCTAAGTGTTTAGATGCAGTATGTTTTTGTCCCTTTTTTTTTTTTTAATGATTTCTTTATTGTGAGCCAAAGCTTCTCCACATTCCTTACTTGACATCTGTGTGAAAGCAGCACTGACTCAAGATGCACGTCCTTTAAGGATCAGGTGTACAAAGTTAAATCTTTATTGGAAGACTCGTACAGAAAAATGATCCAGTGGAGTATTCAGAAATGCAGTCCAAGGCAAGGGGTTAAGTGCACAGAATGGTGCCATAAAAATCATCCCCAAGAAATCAGTGGGTGCTTTACCTTCCAAAAATCAAGGCGAAGCTAGAAAGTGTTATTTGCCGATAAAGCGCGGTGGTCGTTTCTCCCTGAAGGCAGCCATCCCTTCCTGACGGTCTCTTGTGGGGATATTCTACATTAAAAACCAAAGCAAAGCAAATGTTTTCTATTGACAAGTAGATGTGCTTTCAAGTCCTGGCTAACTTGGCAGTAGTGGTGTAAGACTAAGATTACTTTTCTTTCAGTGATATGTAAAGTCCCACCTTCTGCGTTTTGCAATTAGGAAAATAGAGACTAGGTTGTAGAGTAACTCACAAGCAAAGCATCTAAGACAAAGACCACAGAACTATATAGGGAAAACAGTTTAACCTAAACTTAATGCTTTACCATCTTAAAATACACTGAGAGGCACATTATATTGTAATATAATAATATACTATATTGTTCCACTAACTGAGCAAGGTGCATGCTCTCAAAACTTGGCACAAAGAAGATTCCTCATAGGAGGAATCATTTTTAATTTGTAAAAACCAAAACCACTTGTAAAGCTCATCCTATAATTAAAATACAGTTGTTCCTTTCAGAAATGAATTCTGAAGGTAGCCTACCTGGGCATAGCACATCCCCTCAATGGCCATCCCGGATGCAATGTCGACCTGGGGAGGAGAGGGAAGGGTGAGATTTCTCTGAAATACAGCCCACAAAGCTACTTCACAGTTCTCAAATCAATAAACATTCACTTGTAGTGTGCAGAGTGACCTTCACTCCTGTATTAGAACTGCAGTGTTGGTGACTAGAAGAGAAATTCTGCCCTATTAATTTTATCTTTAAAGAAAATCTTTAAAACCTCTGAAATGGCTTTAAATTAAATGCCTGAACATTTTTACTGTAGTAATTTGTAAGAGCTTCATTCACCTCAGAATTTACAAAAAAAATTACCTCCATCCCTCTGTTTATTGCCAGTTTTCCCATTTTCACAGCAAATGGAGCCTTTATTAAAAAAAAACAAACAAAAACCAAAATACAATAAACATCTAAAATCATTAAAGCCACATTCATTCATAATAGAGGAGTTGTTATGTCATTATCCTAGCTCCAAATGACCTTCTAGTCTACAACAATTTGCAGTAAGATAGTAAGTACGTAAAAAAAAATTTAAAATTGGTGTTTTCTGCAATTCACAGATGTTTGTGGTGCAGGGTTTCAACGTGTCCCGCCAGGCTGCATGACTGCATGACAGTAAAACTGTCCTGTGGGTTAACCAGCTGGATGCTAATGCTTGTTCCTACAGAAATTGCATGCACAAAGGACAGTTAAGAGACTTAAACATCAGGAACCAAGACTTCAGTGTTTCACAGGAAGGAATTTCAGTTGTTTTTTGCTCTCTCTTCAGTGAAGCACAAACGCTGTCTTTACACTGCCCCCATGAACAACACACTTACCTGGGGAAGGATTTCTTTGGCCAAAGCCAGTGCTCTCTGGTAAGCTGCATCTCCCTCGCTGTTCTGTGGCACTGAGTGATTTACCAAGCCCATGGAGAAGGCCTGTTGTCCATCAATCTGTCTGCCAGTGAAAATGAGTTCCTTTGCAAGACCTATTCCAACGCATCTGGGCAGGCGCTGGGTTCCACCTTAGGACAACAGTGAAAAACCATTTCCCATTTCTGAGAAATGCCCCACTAATATTCTGTCTCCTTATAAAACCAAGAGGTTTAAAAAAATAAAGGCATCATATAACTACTAGCTGACTATGTCAACATTTTTAAAGGCATCTGAAAGGCTTCAGCATCCCTTTTGAGTATTTTGATAAACATGAAAAAGTGTAAAGGGACTTTCCTAAATTCAGAGCAAGTCGGAGACAGAACTCTTCATTCATAGATCTCCTGCATCACTGTAAGATGCTACTTCTAATTTACAAAACACTCCAAGTGCTCTAATGGCAAAATATTTACTGTACAGCTGAGAAAGTGAGACTGAAGATTTAGTGAAGGTCACCTGCTCCAGGAAGAAGTCCTCGTGTGGTCTCAATAAGGCCCATTTTAGCTGATGAAGCTATTAAAAAAACCAATGCAGGGTTAGTTACTTTTTGATTTGTATAACTACAAGTTTTCCATACTGAACTGATAGATAAAACTATAAACTGGCAATACTGAACTGGAACTCCATTTCTCCAGGCAGCCAGAAAGTACTACAGTGCTTCAGCAATGTCCATCCCAAGTGCCACGGGGGATGAGTGGTATGGCTGCTTACCCCAATGGAGCAATATTGTCTAGAACAGTGAACCTTGTGTCCATACTAGACAAAATGGAATGGATGGAAACACAGAAACAAAAAGGAAATCTTCCAGTCCAAACTGATTTAAATTGGGAAGGTTAGATCTAGCCAGAGTGCTGATCCAGAATTACATTCCAATAACTGTTCAATTCTACTAATAAAGTTTTCTAAAGGAATCCTAATCTTACCTAAAAACAGGCTTTACTTTTTAGGCATGGAAACTGCTTTCCTAATAGTAACTAAATGTCACAATTTCTGAACAAATGCTTCCTCATTTCCTGAACTGTTTTAAGTTCCTCTCAACTTCTGGATTCCATTAACAGTCCAATCTCAAGCATGTAAGTTCTCTTTAAAATACAGTCACGGATTGCAGGACGATTCCTACATGGAGCAACACCAACCTGCCACTCGAAGGTCACAGGCCAAGGCCAGTTCTAATCCCCCTCCCAGCGCGTAGCCATCGATGGCAGCAATCGTGGGCACGGGCAGGGCAGCTGCAGAACACAGCACAGGTCACACACTTCTGTTCCAGAAGTTCTTTTTTGGAATTTAAATCCTTAAACTCTAAAGCTTTTAGTTCAAAATTGCCCAAGAACTCATTTTCTACTGCAACACAAAACAGGGTGAACTGTCTCCTTGCAAACGTATCATGTGAATGTCCAGCTGCTGCAGTTCAAGAGTCAGAGCAAAGATGCCATCCCAAGTCACCGCCACAAGGATCAGTTTTTCTCGTGCTTTTGTCAGCCAAGGCTCCTGAACTTGGTAAACACTGTTGTTACTTCACAGTTGAGCAACACGATGTATCTGGAGATTAGCTGCTTGATACCTTTCCAAATACTCTGGGAGCTGGATGTGAATTTCAGACATGTGTTAGTTCTGTGCTGTAACCACCGCTCCCTGACTGCTCCTGTGGGTTTTTTAATTACTGCAACTCTGATTGGTATTTTAGTCAGCCTTCACTTTGGTTTTTCTCTCTAGTGAGAGGAGATTCATAAATAGGGGAAGAAAATCAATTGGAGGAGTCCATATTCTTTTTGCAAAAAGAAAAATAAAAGAGGGAGTGGAGGAGTTGTAGATATAAACCCAAACATTCTACAAATCCATTTAGCAAATCCATTCAGAGATTCCAATCCATGTTCTTAGGGCATTGCCATATCATGAGAGTTTCTGAGCATGTACTGGAAGTGGGACAACCAGCACAGCTCACATTGTCTAGCACTGCCTCCCTAGGATTCCACAGAACTGGATATAAATGCTTTGCCATAGCAGGTATTTTATTTGTTACACCCAAGTGTGTGCACTGCTCTTGTTGTGGGTAAGGCAGTGCTGAAATGCATCTTGTCCTGGGAGTGGCAGCAGGAGAGTTGATATTTAACTAGATCTTTGTTTCAGGCATAAGCTGGAGTCATTTGGGAAGCAACTCCTACATGGCTAAACTGCTGATTATCCCCTCCTACAGCATGTTTCCCCACAGGTAGTCTGGGATAACTTTTCCAACTGAAATAATCCTTTACCTATTTCATCCATGAGATTTCGCAGCCTTCTAACAAACAGTCCAACTTCTGCATCATCCATATTTGCACGTTCCTTTAAGTCTGCTCCTAAATAAGGGAGAGAAAAGTTAGAATCCAGGAAAAGACATCCAAACTGTGCTCCCTCCTGTCCCTCTCAGAGAACAGACCATTTAATTTCAGAAGTCTTGAAATATGGCATTCTACAGAGGCTAAGTAAGGTCAGAGGAAGTTGGAGCATGGACACTTTTAGCACACATTTTCTGCTTGATCTGATCACAACCCTAAGAGCCATCATGTTTTTTGAACATAGTTTGCAGAGCCTTTGTTACTCACCTGCACAAAACACACCTTTCACCTGGCTCTTGAACACCACCACACGCACCTTCTCATCGAAGCGGAGCTGCTCCAGGGCACTGAACAGCTGTGAGGGAGGGAGGGCAGACAAGGGGGGGAAAACTTCAGGCATATGGATGTATACACGTAAATTAGAGCAAAATCCTAATACATGATACAAGTGTTTTCTTTTTGCCCTGCAGGTACCAGGATATTTCTGGAAATCATGTAAGTAGAACCAGCAGGAACTTTCCATGACAACCTCAGAATGACGTGTTTCCCCATCTCTTTTTTCCTTCCACTCAGAGATGAACCTTTGCTGTACCTTAAACTCATTCCCCTTCCTGTCCAGGCATGAGCTGGACTTTCTCTAGGATGTATTATGCTTGAACAGATCACCTGCTAAGGTGTGACAGTGAGTATGTTTTTGTTGTAATTACACAAGTAAGAACATTACCTTGCATCTGAGTTACATTAAATTAAATTAGCTAACTTCATTAACTCCAGTATCTCTGTCCAGTCCACACCTGAGATACTGCAGTAACTATCACAATCCCTTTTTCTCCGGGCTAACCTGTCTTGCCCTGGTGCCATCTCCCACTGACCTTCAGCAAGGGATAAGTTTTTGTTTTACATTTCCCACAACTATTCTTAACTGCAGTTGGTTATTGATCACAATTCCAAGCACACTTACAGGTCAGGCCCATACTCACTTCGTTTACAAATACTTTTCCCAGTGAATTTCTCGCGTGGGGTCGGTTCATTAGGATTTCAGCAATACCTTGGTAATAGGAGACAATTTCAGTTATACTTCATTTAGTTCTCTGACACAGTAATTTAACTGGGAACAATATCTGCACGTGCTGCATCTTCTCTTTCCTGAAAACGTGTGTAAAGTATATTCTAAACCAATCAGTTATTTCAAAAGTAAAGGTGGCACACCATGTCTACAGAACCCAGTTATGCAGAAAAACTGTAAAATTCAGCACCACTGTAAATACTATAAGTCTTTAAAAAATCAACACAACATCCAAGAACATATGTCTTAGAATGACTGCAGAAATGGGGAAAAAAACCCACCAAACCAAAACCCAAATGATCCATCTTAGATTTCTCTTTTGAATGTTACTTAATTTCGTTTTTATTGTACAGTTTTACTACGTTCAAGTACATTCCTTAATGAAGAAAATTCTCTTGGGATTGCTGTTGGCATGAGAACAGCACAAACTGGCCACTCTCAGTTCATGTTCCAGAACCGTTATGAAATTGCAGCTCCATTTTATTTAAACTTAATAAGCTCATCACTGGAAAGGACTCCACTAAAAGTTCCTAAGACCAGGCAGAAAAAAAAAGGCCAAAACATGTATCTACTTCTCCCTTGCACTTGTGGCTTGTAAATTATTATCCAATGGCTTCTGTGTGCTTTGGAAAGAAAAAAAGATCTATCCTGTTTCCCTGGACTTCTGTTCACTTCCCAGGCATGAATGTTCTAAGATGCTGTTGCTGCTGCTGTAGGTGCACAGCTGGTACCTTGCACGTGTGTATTCCTCTGCCTGTGCCAGGGGCCAGCTACTGAACCAGAGATGTGTCACCCTGGAACACAGGCACAGGTGACATCGGCACCAGCAAAGGACATTCACAGCTCTGGTAACTGTTCACGGGTATGTAACCAGCAAAACTACCAAGAGCTGTTTAGCAGCTCTTGCAATAGCTACACAGAAAGTAAATTCACTGGCAATCTGAAACAAAACTCAAACTGTTTTGCATAAATGTGCACAGACATGCCCAGGTCCTGTCCTACCTTTAGCGCTGTACATTGCTGACATCAGAAAAATCCAAGGTATGCAAACTAGAACTTCTTGTGTTGAGCTCTCCTGCACACATATCTTAAGAATATGCATCTAGCTGTTCATTTGGCAGGAGCGTTCTTGGAAACAAGTATCGAGGCATAACTGAAAGCAAAGATACGACGGAAGACCC
>VZRE01012153.1:1049518-1078208 GCA_013396775.1 Cephalopterus ornatus
GGGCCCCGCGCAGCGCGGCGGGCAGCGCCCGGCCCAGCCGCAGCATGGCCGCTCTGGGGCCGCTCTGGGGCCGCGGGACGGGCCGCGCCGCCTTTAAGGAGGAATGGTGGCCTACAGGAGTCACTGACACCCCGACAGCCCGCCGGAGTGGAAGGGTTACTGACAAGTGAGGACCCGTGCGGTGGAAAACAAGGTGGATGCCGCCTGATTATCTGTGGAAGGCAAAAGCCGACCTCCTTTCTGTCCCCTGACGGAGCCGTGGAGATCCTCAAGGGTGGCACCGTGAGGGAAGGGGAAGGACTCTTGGAAGGGTGGGTTGATGAAGGTCAGACGTTCAGCTTTCACCGCGAACCCATGCAGCATTTCAGGAAAAGAGGATGAACCCTTCAAGTGATGGACCTGAAGACATTTCTGGAGGAAAAGAATCACAGAATCAATTGGGTTGCAAAAGATCTCTGGGATCATCGAGTCTGTCAGGAATCATCACTGAGTGCCATGTCCAGTCTTCCCTTAAACACCTCCAGGGACGGTGACTCCACCACCTCCCTGGGCAGCCCAGTCCAGTATCTAATCACCCTTTCTGGGAAGAAATTCTTCCTGATGTCCAACCTAAACCTCCCCTGGCACAGCTTAAGACTATGTCCTCCCGTCTTATTGCTTGTTACAAGGGAGAAGAGCCCGACCCCCACCTGGCTCCCCGATCTTGTCAGAGAGTTATAGGGAGCGAGAAGGTCCCCCTGAGCCTCCTTTTCTCCAGGCTGAGCTCCCCCCAGCTCCCTCAGCCACTCCTCATAGAACATGCGCTGCAGACCCTTTATTGCCTTTCTCTGGACACGAAGAGACTTCCTTCATTCCGGCTCCACTTTGGAAAAATGTCTGATGAGTCAACAAGATAGGGAGATTCAGGGGAATAGGCAGGGATGGCTGTAGGGATGGCCATGGCTGTGCTTATGGACAGGTCCAACCCGTCCGGGGCTGCAGCGGGTCCTCCGCTCCTTTAAGGGGCGTGGCGGTGCTGGCCCGCCCCGGTCGCTCTCCCCGTCCCTCGGTGTCGCTGAAGGCCCGTGGGTCGCGGCGGCAGCGGCAGTAGGAGCAGGAGCAGGAAAGGGTCGCACCGCCATCATGCAGCGCCGGGTGTTCGTGGTGGGCGTCGGGATGACCAAGGTACCGCCCCCCGGCACCGCGTCTGTGAGGGGGTATGGCCCAGGCCAAGCTGGGCTCGGCGGGTGTACTCTGTGGGCGCTGAGGGGACGCAGGGGGAGCCGCCCGTTCCCTTCCTCCCCGGTGGAGTGAAGCCCCTCACGGCTCCTGGCGCCGCCTCAGCGGGCCCTGGCGGGGCAGAGCCGTGCGGTGCCGCCCCGGGCGGCAGCGGCGCCGCGCAAAGTCTGCCCGCGCCCGGCGTGAGGCGGGGCTGGAGCGCGGCAAAGGGGAACGTAGTGAACCGCAAAGCGGGTCGATACCACGGACCTGCAGCGGGCACAGTGTCCCCGGAGTGTCATCACAGCTTCTGGCCCTCTGGCCCCCGAGCGGCTCAGGGCCTCTCCTGGGCGGTTCTGTACCCGGTCACTCAGCGGCCAGCACAGTTTCCTCCACAGCTCCTGAGAGCGGGTTGCAGCCAAGTGCGTGTGGGGCTCTTCTCCCCAGTAACAAGTGACAGGACAAAAGGAAATAGCCTCAAGTTTCCACAGAGGAGGTTTAGGAGTAGGATTAGGATTAAGTAAAATTTCTTCAGCCATAAGGGTTGCCAAGCCCAGGCAGAGGCAGCCCAGGGCAGTGGTGGAGTCAGCTGGGGCCATCGTTTAGTGGTGGATTTGGTAATCCGGGGGTAATGGTGGGACTTGATCTTAAAGGCCTTTTCTAGCCTAAATGGTTTGATGATTTTCAAAGAGGAGCAAAAGCTAAAGGAACAGACTTTTACAATTACGAACTCGCCGACTGATTCTTCTTATGACCTTCAGTATGAAGGTTCTCTGACTAAATTAATGGAAGGAGGCACTACAGAAAGTACAGCAAAGTGTTGCAAAAGACTGGAGTTGGGGAGGAGAGCACAAGGGGCCAAAAAATTAACTTTTATACACTCACAGGGAATGTCAGATAATTTGTAGCATGAAGACTTTTTTAGCAGTGACAGTTTTTGTTAGTGATGTAAAAATGCAAACCTCACGTGTTTGTGGTGGACTCTAATGAGTCACTGCAAACAAAATAGAAATGCCATCTCTACTTCAATGGTGAGGGGTAAGGTATGAAAAATCCTGTACGAAGAACAAGCATTTTGTTGTTACAAATAGGAATTGAACAAAATAAAGGGGAAGTATTTATCAAAGTCTTAGTGAAGATAATGACAGATACAATGATGAATAAGTGACAATGACAGTTATTCTCTGTCCCACCCACAGGCTTTGCACAGGGTTATTGTCCATCTCCACAGCCATGGATCTTCTTTAAGACTGAGCAAAAATGGTCCTCAGTTTCCATAAAGTGCCACTATTTTATCTGGATTTGGCAGTAGCACTTGGGAACTGTAAAGGTTTTGTGCACACACTTTTGGATCAATTAAATTACACTGTTTGCATTATTTAAAACTGATTTCTAAATTAAATACAAAGCTTTTAAATCTACCGATTTAAGCAAAAAAGATATTAAATCTCACTGTGATTTGTTTTTGATTTTGGCTTTTTTTCTTCTTGTCAGTTTTCAAAGCCTAATGAGAAGAGTGCTGATTATCCTGAAATGGCTAAGGAAGCAGGTAATTTAATAATAAAGCATTTTGTTTGATTGCTGATGCTTATTATAAGTCTTATAGTTAATATTTTTATTAAACATATGAAAGAACAACTGCTGTTCAGTAAAGTAGATACATATAAAAAGCAGATATAAAACTGGTAAAGAAAAGACCGCTTTCACAAAATCCATAACTGGCCTGTCCAACTCGCTGTCTCCAATGCCGAAGTCAGCAGGATGGCTTAAAATTGGATTGGACCCTTAAATAATTTAATACTTAACTATAGTATTCAAAACATCCTTTCATTGGGATGAACAATCTTTGTGCATGAACACAGTTGATTGAATGAAATTTGCTGATAAAGAAGCTTGTTGAGAACTCAAAACACTGTGAAATAGTCCTTATGAGTATTAAGGTGCAAGACTGTATTAACCATTTGCATCATATAACAACAATTTTCTACAACTCTCTTTTTCTAGTCTGAATGCAGGAATTGTACATACTACTCTAGGTTTGCTTGTTACGGTTGTGAGAGCTGCTTTTTCTTTTTTTTTTTCTCTTCAATTTTAAGCTTTTTTTTTTTTTTTCAATTTGTAACTGTTTTTTAGGCCAGGCAGCTTTAGCTGATGCTGGGATTCCTTACTCAGCAGTGAAGCAGGCGTGTGTGGGTTATGTTTATGGTGAGTAGTATTTGATTGGAATTTGACATCCATGATGCAATTTGACAGTTGCAGACATCTGTGTGGATAGAATTTATCCACATCTGTGTGGATAAAGTATGGGGGGATCCCATCCATAAGCTTTTTGTTATGGGGAAATCTATTTAAAGAGAGTTTTGCATTTACTTTCTTCCTGCTTCTCTATAAATGGCTGTGTTATGGCAACTGGAGTAGGGTCAGTCAGCTGTGATATCCAGAGTAGCTTTCAAGCTGCACCTCCAAGTCCTTTCTGCCCCTTTGATTCACAGTATGTTATCACAGAAGCAGCACAAACTTCTGTCTTTAAAATCTGATGAGTTTCACCTTTTTTCCGAGGTTCTTTGCTGTGGATACCTGGCAGGTGACAGTTCAGAAGTTCAAGTTTACAGTTTAAGTGGTGGCATTGCACATACATGGCACGATTTCTTTTTGTTTGAGTTTGTACCTTACTTTAATGTTGTGTTTCTCTCTAAAGGTGACTCTGGCTGTGGACAGAGGGCCGTCTACCACGGGTTGGGTCTGACTGGCATTCCCATCATTAATGTCAACAACAACTGTGCCACTGGATCCACTGCTCTGTTCATGGCCAGACAATTAGTAGAAGGAGGTGAGTTGTTTTGCTCTGGGGCCGGGTAATACATAGTCTCTATTTATATAAAAGGAAAAGGAGAGAAGAATCTGCTAAAAGGCCTAGATTTTAAATTTATTTTTTTTTTAACTTGAAGTTAACACAAGTGTTTGACTAAGACATTTTTGGAAGGGAGGGGAAGAGCAATGCCTTGTGACAGACTGCACTTTAAACTAATAGATGAGCGTTTCCTTCTGTTTCTGCAGTTCCTTTATGGACTTTGATACTTTCTTGCACTTTAAATGCTGATGTTTCTGTAATGAAAACTATAAGAACACTGTATGATTATTCTAGTATTTGTAGCAGAGACATAAGTGCTTGCTTGTCTAAGATAATTGCTGTCAAACAGTTAAAATAAACCCAAATCCTGTAGTGATCTCTCATTCTTGAGTATCAATATGTTTGTATCAATATAACTTCCACTTTAATTTGACTCCCTTTCAAAAATGAAGGAAGGAGGAAGAGCAGCTGGTAGGTGTTTATGTACATATCTTGTAATTGAATAGTTGTTAGCACATAGTGTCATTTACAATCACATTGTGCTTTAAATAGCCACAAATTTTATTTTAAGGTTTGGCAGACTGTGTTCTGGCACTTGGCTTTGAGAGGATGGCAAAAGGACCTGTTTCTACAATTGTAAGTGTCTGAAACACTTTATATGTTTCGTGTTTGTAGTGAGTTACACCTCCTCGCTCCCTGAGACATGTTCTCATTTATCCCAGTTGCTTCGTGGTGTTGCTGTAGGTGATTACAAAATGAACCATTATTTTGATCCACAGAAACTTTTAATGAGTTTTATGATTCTGATGACAGCTGACATGCAAATTTTGCATGGAATGTTTTAGAATTAATTTTTGTGTAATATGTCCTGCTTCTAGTATTTTGTCAAGATTATATTAAAGGTTGGGTTAATAGGGAATAATGAAAATACCAGATAGAACACTGAAGCTATAAGTAATTGAAGTGTCTTCCTCAAAATGACACAGCAAATCAGAGAAATAATGTAAGTCTTCTGAATTGATGCTTACTCAGTTGACCCGTTAACACACTTTCCCAAAACCTGAGGGCTTCTTGACTCTTCTTTGTTTTTACTGGAGAAGTCTGTTTGTATTTTGCCTTATGGCAAGCAGTATTAGAGACCATATGTCATTTAAGTACAGAACTGCCAAATTTGGGAATATATGCAAGAGGTTTGGGTGAGAAGTATTACATTTAACAAGTGATAAAAATGAGTGAGGGTTATCTTTTAACATGCTCTACAATGTTTCATCTAAGCGTCATTGAAAATACTACAATACAATTAATTTTATAACTTGAAACCATATTAACTATAGGGTTTTAAGTGAGGGGAAAAATACCCAATGTCCTCTGCTGAAAATAGTGACTGCTAGAAACCACATAGCAGTGATCCTTGCCTTGAATCAGTGCAGTGGTTATAATGTTAAGCATTTTCTGCTTATTTACTCTTTTTTATAGTTGGGAAATTATGAATGCTTAAAAACAGGTCACTGAAGTGCAACATACTGTCCAGTGGAATTGTTAAAATATCAGAAAAACCTGTATTTTCTTTGAAATCCATGGCACTTTTGTGGTGATGTTGTAGAGAGAAGGAAATTATGACTTTCTTTGTAACTATTTCTCTTCTTTTTAGTTTTCAGACAGAGCTAGTCCAATAGACAAACATGTGCAAATACTTATAAATAAATACGGCTTAGCAAGTAGTCCAGTGATACCTCAGTTGTTTGCAGGCGCTGGCAAAGAACATATGGAGAAATATGGTATGTTAAAATACATTTTTTCGTTGTCTTCTTTTAATGACTTGATTTAAAATAACGTATTAAGATTTTGTTTTTAAAAAATGGTAGCATTCAGTATCCTCTCTTTTACCCGAGTACTGCAACTGCAGCATCTACAGCTCACACACGGGGGAATACACTTGGATAAAGAGTTCCCTCCAGAACAGCTGGTGATGTGTAGGCAAACAAAACCATCAGGAGACAGAATTAAGGCTGTGATACAGAGTGTCTGGTGATCGTGCTGATGGTGTGGTTTGTGTCTGTGTAAGGTGTGAGCAATCAGGCTGCGTTTTTTCCTTGTGCCTCAGTGTGGGTGGATGGGCTTGGGACTGGATTCCTTGGCAAAAGCTGTTGGGTGTTTGATTTAATACCTAGAACTAGGCTGCTGACACTGCTGCTTCTTTCCCCCTCAGGAGACAAGGGAATTGGCCCCAAGGTAACCGGCTCGACCGTTGTGCATCTTTTACTTGCACTTATTTTTTGACTATAATTGGCAAAAATTTTAGACTTAGATTCTAATATTTCACTGCAGCTGTTGTGCACTGGTAGGAAAATGAGCATTCAAGTTTGTTAGATGGTATTACATCAAAGAAAATGCACTTATTTTCTGTATTTTTATGTAACTCTTAGATACCCAAGTGGCTTGTTCTGTTAGCTAAAACTCAACCGTGCTGTGTAGTCTTCATGTAATTTTGAGACCTAAGTTAAGCTCTAAGGAAAGCCTTGATAATAATGAGTCTCTTGTAAAGGTCAGATGCTTTTGACACAATATTTAAACTGTTATGTTAGCACCGTTGGGGTAAACAGTATTTCAACACCGCTTTCTTTCCCCTTCCAGGAACAAATCCAGAGTACTTTGCAAAAATTGCATGGAAGAATCACAGCCATTCAACTAACAACCCGTGAGTTGTGTGCTCTGCCTCTGTATTGAACATCCCTTGTTAAAAAATTCATGGACCACTAAGTACTATTTTTAGAAATGCTTTGTGGAATATATTCTTTACTATGGAATGAGAATTGTCCCCAGCATAAATTCTATATCCAGTGCCTTATACACTGTAAAAACAACTGTATAGCTGCCTAATAGTGTGATATGAGCACGTCTAGTCCTGACACTAAGATGGCATCTCTGTGTTGTCCTCAGGTATTCCCAGTTCCAGAAGGAGTACACATTAGATGAAGTTCTGCAGTCTCGCAAAGTTTTTGATTACTTGACTATCTTACAGTGTTGGTAAGGAGAGGACTTTGCATTGTGAAATAAATCTTGATGTTCAGACAAACATGGTGGGACATCTATTTAAATAAAAGTCTGTTTGTGTGTAAATTAAAATTTACAGATGACTTCAAGGAAAGCTTTTTATAGATAAAACAAATGTGGAAACTCTGTCGTCACCAAGCACTGGATACTTGTTCACAGTGTAATACAGTGAGCTGAAATATGTTTTATACTTTGGGATTCTAATTCTGCATCTTCTACTCATGTGCATCCATTGCTGTGAAGTGTTGATTTTTCTCTTCAGTGTTTCCTATACACTCTTGATCTGTTTATAGCCAAGTAGAAGTTTTGATTTTTCCTAAATTGTAAAACCTTAATGATATGTTTCTATTTTGATGTCATGATTTTCAAAGGCCTGGTATAAATATTACTGAAAGTGCCCAGTAAACACTGTTGGAATTTATAGTTTCAGCCAAAGAAAATGTCTTTTCATTTGTCCTCTTGTTTTTTTTTTGTTTGTTTGTTTGTATTAAAAAATCTATGGAAGATCTACGTTACAGATTTAGAATAATGACATCATTATTTTTCTTTCAATCAGTCCAACATCAAATGGTGCTGCAGCTGCAGTTGTGGCTAATGAGGAGTTTGTGAAAAGGCATAAGTTGCAGCCAAAAGCTGTGGAAATTCTAGCCCAGGTGATGGCTACTGATTATCCAAGCACATTTGAAGAAAACAGTTGTATAAAGATGGTAGGTTTACAATTCCTTGGTACTCATTGGGATGGTTTTTCTGGGGTTTTTGGTTTATGGTTTCTTGTTGTTTTTTTTTTTTTTCTGTTTAGGTTTAAAATACAGTCTTAGTCAGTGGCTGATAGAGAAAGGGAACAAGATAGTTTGAGGATTTGTTGCAAGGCTGTTGGTCTGAGCCACACAAAGGAGCAATTTGGCTCGTGAGCAAGGTCCAGAAAATAGAGGATATTCCCTAGAAAGTTTTTTGCATACAAGCAGTAAGACTTAGAATGTATAATTTCTTTCTGTACAGTTCATATTGTACAAATATTAAACTCTGATATGTGATGCATTAAAATAAATCAGAATACCACCTCCTCTGTGTTGCTTTCACTGACAGGATATACAGGATATATAGAAGCATGTTTAAAATGAAGTGTAGACATGAAATGGCTGGCTGTACTTCTTTAATGCTGTTTTAACATACAATTTCTTCTTTTGGCAGGTCGGCTATGACATGACTAAAAAAGCTGCACAGAAATGTTTTGAGCAAGCGGGCCTAAAGCCCACAGATGTTGATGTGATTGAACTTCACGATTGCTTCTCAGTTAACGAGTTCCTTACCTACGAAGCTCTGGGACTCTGTCCAGAAGGTAACAGCATCAATGGACATCATTGTTTTATTAAAGTGGAAAGCACTAAAAATACCCAAATTAAGGACTCCTTCTCAGCCCTTTTTTCAGGGCTACATACTCACCTACACCAAGATCTCCATCTATGTATTTCCTTTTAAGAGGATGAAAACTGGACAAGAATTGCCTATAGAGGGCCTTAGCAAGTCACTGATCTTTGAAACATCTTGCCTCAGCGATGTTGGCAAGTTGTGACCGTGCCTCTAAAGTCAACTGTGTAACAATGCACAGCCTGCCAGATTAATATAATGTCATTGAAGTGGGTGGATTTACAACAGATTAAGTGGCAGTGGAGTTTAGTTCTGTGTATGTAAGTCAAACCATTAAAATTTTGTACTGAAGAGGTTTTGGAACTGCTACTTCAGTTTGTGATATATTTAAATTCCGAACATATTCTTGCTTTGCATAAATTATCATCTAACATAATCTTTCTCTGATTTGTTTTTAACTGATTTTGAGAAAATACCATATTCTGACACTAGGTGGTATACTGAGTCTGAGCTTTCTTACTGAAACAACGACATTTGTGGAACTCCAAGAAGACTTTTTACATTTGTAGGTCTTCAAATTTTTGTCTTTCAATGGTTGCTTTTTGACTGTCATTTTTGCTGTATTTTTATGGTATCTGCGGCAAAAATGGTAAATTTTTTACATTATTTAAATAGGTACATTAGGCTCTTTAGTTTCATTCCTTTAATTGATACAGAAGAATCCTGATGGTAGTTCCTTATTTGCCTGGTAATTTAACAGTGCAATTCTCACAACCTTTAGTCAGTCTGACCTTAATAGTATATGGAATTCATCTTGCAACAGTAGATTAATTAGGCACAGAGATTAATGAAAGGGCATAAACCACACTGTGGGCTCAGATGTGCCAGACTAACCTGGAGTGGCAGAAGTAAGCTATAAGTTCAGGAACCATGGCAGACCCTTTTTAGATTTCCAAGTCATAATGTGGGCCCAAGAATCTCGTACAAGAATAAAGGAATAAGAGCTTGGTTAAAAGGGAGAACTTTCTGTAGTCTGGAAAGCTGAGTAATTCTAAGCATTGGTCTTAAGAGTGGTTTTATTTACTATCTTAATGTCTTAATGCAGCCCAGGGTACCATTAGCTGCCTTTGTGGCAAGGGCTCATGTCCAGCTTGGTGTTGACCTCCCACGTCCTGGGGTTCACAAATTACAACCCTTTTACAAAAGACATAGTTATCACTGCAGTTGCATGAACAAAGTAATAAATAGCTTCATTATATTGGTTGTATCGTAATACTGTATATCAACAAAACAATTCAACAGCAAATTAAAAAACACTTTTGCATCAAAAGCTTCTCTTCCCTGTTCCACTTTCTCCAGTGGTATAAGCAATTCTCAGTAAGGTAGTTGGGCTAATTCCAGTCAGCTTGTTGTGAAATATGAGCTGTAGCCTTTCCTGGGTTTTGCCTGATATGCAGCATCTCTGGTAAGTGACAGCAGAATTGAGAAATCACTAACAAAGACCATTTTTCTTACATAAATACTGTTTTATAGGAAGAGCCAGTGACCTGATCGACAGAGGAGACAACACTTACGGAGGAAAATGGGTGATTAATCCCAGTGGTGGCTTGATTTCAAAGGGACACCCTCTTGGTGCCACAGGTAAGGAAGGACACTTGGTTGAGTCATACCCCTTAAACAGGAGATGCAGCCCTCGAGCAGGCTGGGGCTTCCCACTGGTGCTTGACACATCAGAGCCTCACCATCAGCTCCAAAGCTTCTTTCCAGTTTCTCATTTCCAAATAATGCAAGTGTTAGGGCAGGTTCACCACACAGGATTGCTCAAACCTGTGTGAATTTGACCGTTAGCACTGACTTAATTTTTGGTGCTTTTTTCCCCTGTTCTTACTAAAGCAACCTGCAAACAGTTAAACTTTTTTCTTTCCTACATAATTGCTCAATAGTACAGCTTCTGATTAATGTGATTTGAATAACTGTTTTTATATTATGTCATCCTTTAAATTTGAGATCTTGGAGGCTTTTACGGCCTCTCAATAGCCTGTTCCATTGTTAGCTGTACTAGAAGCCATATCTGTTAAGTCTTGCATGTCAAAATATTTATCTGATGTTTACAACAGAAGCTCACTTAGTCACCATTTACCAGCAGCATGGGTTTTCCTTTTTGTTTGTTGGGGTTTTTTTGTTTTCAGTAAAATGCTGTGCTTGTTTCCAAATGAGTTGTTTCTTGGATAAAATGTGATTGGATCTGTGAAGATAATTCACCTTCCTTGTTTGGAAATGAGAAGCTGTCAGAAAACTGGAGAAGAGGAAACCTTGTAAAACAGCAAATCTTAATCTAAACAGCTGTAATAGTGAGATAATTCACAGCTAGTGTTGGGGGCAGGGGGAATTTTTAGGAAACTCTGGGAAAAAAAGGTTGCAGATAAATGAGCCTGTGGGTGTCAGACAGGATGAGAGTGTTGCATTGCCAGGTTTGGGTTAGTTTTTTGTCAGTTCTAGTGACAGATGTAGAGGCAGTTACTGGTATTTTAGCCTCTCTATTGCCATGGGATGGGGGAGGAGTCATTAAATTTCCAAACCATTCCAGGGCAGGCTGTACCACTGTGCACACTCACTGCTCGAGGCTGAGAGAGTGTAAATGAAACCTGTTCATCCTCTTCTATTATAAAATTCCTTGGCTCAACTCATCTTCTTTATAATGTTTCAGTTGGCAACGTGTTAAATTCAGTCCATAAAATGCAGGCTCCTGGTCTGCCTCGCCCAGTGGGCTGTGCAGTTGTCCAGGGAAGGGGATGGAAGGAAGGAGAAATGTGTGAGGAATGTCTGGAGAAAGGCAGTGGGGCTGGAGAACGAGGAGGGGCTGAGGGAGCTGGTGGGGCTCAGCCTGGAGGACAGGAGGCTCAGGGGGGACCTTCTGGCTCTCTGCAACTCCCTGACAGGAGCGTGGGGCCGGGGGGGCCGGGCTCTGCTCCCAGGGCACAAGGGACAGGACACGGGGGAGCAGCCCCAAGCTGTGCCAGGGGAGGTTCAGATCGGAAGAATTTCTTCCCAGAAAGGGTGATCGGGGCTTTGGAACGGGCTACCCAGGGCGGTGGTGGAGTCACCGCCCCGGAGGTGTTTAAGGAAAGAGTGGACGTGGCATTGGTGCCACGGTGGTGTTGGGTCGTAGGTTGGACTTGATGGTCCCAGAGGTCTTTCCCAACCTAACCGACCCTGTGATTCTGCGTGCGGTGGCACCGGTCCCTAACTGCAGAAAGAGCTGGTGGAATAGTAGGGTAAACGTAATCCCCGAGTCAGGGCTGCGGTGAAAAGGGGTCCCGCTCCCCCGGTGCCCCCCTCGGCGGTCCCTTTCCCGCCGCCCGCGCGGGCCCCAAGGGACTTCCCCAACGCCCTGACGGCTCTGCGCTCGATGTTTCAGGGCTGGCGCAGGTGGCGGAGCTCTGCTGGCAGCTGCGCGGCCTGGCGGGGCGGCGGCAGGTGCCGGGGGCGAAGGTGGCGCTGCAGCACAACCTGGGGCTCGGCGGGGCCGCCGTGGTGACACTGCTCGGCATGGGCTTCCCGCGGGGACACAGGTGAGCCGGGGCCGCCGTGGTGACACTGCTCGGCATGGGCTTCCCGCGGGGACACAGGTGAGCCGGGGCCGCCGTGGTGACACTGCTCGGCATGGGCTTCCCGCGGGGACACAGGTGAGCCGGGGCCGCCGTGGTGACACTGCTCGGCATGGGCTTCCCGCGGGGACACAGGTGAGCCGGGGCCGCCGTGGTGACACTGCTCGGCATGGGCTTCCCGCGGGGACACAGGTGAGCCGGGGCCGCCGTGGTGACACTGCTCGGCATGGGCTTCCCGCGGGGACACAGGTGAGCCGGGGCCGCCGTGGTGACACTGCTCGGCATGGGCTTCCCGCGGGGACACAGGTGAGCCGGGGCCGCCGTGGTGACACTGCTCGGCATGGGCTTCCCGCGGGGACACAGGTGAGCCGGGGCCGCCGTGGTGACACTGCTCGGCATGGGCTTCCCGCGGGGACACAGGTGNTGGTGGTTTTAGAGTTTTGGGCGCTGCCGCGCAAAGAAGAGATCGCGCTGTTAACTAAACTTGCTCAGCCCTCTCGCTGGAAGCTTGCTCGGTAACTCTTCTGTGCCCGCGGCGCTGCGGGTGTTGCTGAGGCTGTGACACACGCTGCCCTCGGTCTGGGAGATAACGCGAGCTGGGAGTTACTGAAAAGCGTGTGTCTGCTAAACAATGTGCACTCGGAGTTGGGAGTCGTGGAAAAGAGGAAACTGGCCCTTAAGGATGGGTCATGTGACCGTCTCTAAGGAAATGTCGAATGTTTGGAGGAGAAAAAAGTCAGCAAAACAAAACAAACCCTTCCAAGAACAAAGCAGGTCACATTAAAATGAATTAATTGAAACTAGGGGTCTGACAAAACCAGCAAGGCATCCGTGGGAATAGAGGTACCCACTGCTTAAATTGTTACTAGTTTGGCTTACTGAAGAATTGCTTTCAGTTCTGTTACATGTGGTACTGTAAGTACTCAGAAGAGTTCAGGTGTGTTACTGGTCCAGTCCTGGCTACAGAATTTGCAATTGCAGCCTATTTCAGAGAGGAGAACACTGCTACAAGGGAGTCTGCACTCTGCTAGAGTTCTGTGCTGAGGTGGATAGGAACAGAGAGAAAACAAAATTTGTATTATACTAGAATTTCAGGAGAGACTTTTTATACACATTTTCGCTTTCAACTTTGCTTAGAAAGATGGAGCTTCTTTTTGTGGGACTTAAAGGCTTTTAAAGGTTAATGCCAATAGTTTGTATTTGCTCCAAAACCCTGTGAACAGCAAAATTTATCATGCCTTACAGTAATAAATATTCTCCTGCCTCCCAAGTCATATTTCTAGTGTCTGCTTTAGCTAAACCTGAGCAGCTCTTGGGAGGTGATGATGTAATTTGGAAGAGGTGACGAGAGAAGCTTGGAAGGGGCTGCAGCAGTATTTTTTGTAGTACAGAGTCAGGAGTGATAATCCAATCACTTCTGTGATCTCTAAAAGGTTGTACCATGTGAAAAAATAGATGTGATAGAGGAAGAATGTCCTCTCATGGATTCTCTTCATACTTGCTCATAGAACTGGGCAATGGGTGTTGGGACAGTTTTAAATCAGAGAGGGAAGGACTGTTACACAGAATGTACTATTTTCCACTGCTTTGAGCTTTGTCTTTTAAAATACTGTGACTTTATGGAACAGAGAAACTGTTCCTATTTTTATATCCTTAACCTTGAGGTACTGCTAGAAGTAGTGCCTTCCTGTCAGGAAGAGCTTTGCATGTAGAGATAATGTTTCTGTTGAAGAAATGAAATTCTAATTTACTACAGCTCTGGTCACCCTCATTAGTGTTGAAAATTTTTGAAATACTTTGTTAGGTACAACTCAGAGAAACCTTAGCAGTGCTCATTTCATCTTACCCTGGAGAGGCTTAAAATCCCTTAGTTCCCCAAAGGCTCTGTGTGGGAGATCCCTGACATGGAGTTGCACTAATGTATATCAGACTTTGGAGTGAAACATCGTGATCTCTTCAGACACCTCTTACGTAACTGATTTACAATGTGCATTGTGTAATTGAGGGAAAGGTGGTGAAATTCCATGTTCATGGAGATATTTCACCCCAGTTTGCTACAGCAATGTATGTGAAACTAACCACTGATTCCAAATGTGGCCTGTGGCTTTAGCAAGAGCTGACAGGAATGTGCATCCAGGTGAAGGGCAGCAGGACTTGATCCACTTTGCATTAGTTTTTGAAATAGTTCTGCTTTTTATTTTTTTTTAAATACCTTACAAATTTTGCATCTTGTTAGTACAGCCCTGGTTTATTAATAAATTGGATGCGTCTCCTTCAGATGACAGTGCCCACTATTGCTGCCCTGTCACACTGCTGGGGCAGTGTCAGCACCACCACAGTAAGCTCCAGCAACGTTTCTTAGGCAAATCTGTCACTTCAGCAATACCAGACCTGACCACAGTTTTAGACTCTGTTGCCAAGAGATGGTAGTAACTGTAAACTCGTTTTTCCTGCTGCGTGAATTGCCATTTCTTTGGACATCTCCATACTTGGATCTGTGTGCCCCTGCACCAAATGAAGAGCTGGGTTTCGTGCTGCTGTTAGGCCATGCAGGGTGATTTGGTCCAGAGAATCAGGAATAATTAGATTAATGATTTACTTCCATTATAAAATTAATGTTCTGTTCATACACAAACTTGATACTTGATGTGATTGTAATTCAAGCTGTCAAGCCCATGAGAGAGCAAACTTCACTTTGATAGCAGAGTTGCTCTGTATTGCTGAAATGTTTCTTGCTGGCGTTAGGGCTGTTCATGATGATTTGAAGATGCTGAAGATGTGATTAAAGGTTCATAAATGAATGGTTTTTGTTTCAGCAGCGACCGCATTGCGGCTGTGCCGCTCAGTGCAGCTGTGGACGGATTTAAGTCACATCTGGTCTTCAAAGAGATTGAAAAGAAGCTCCAGGAGGTATTTGACTTATTCTCTTACCTACAACAGGATTTTAATTGATGAAAATGTGTGTGAAACCTGATGGGAATGAAGTAACATCCGTCTATTCCTCCACACTGCTCATTGAAACAAATGGTACAGATTTGGTTCTGCTGGGCCAGAAATCTTTCTACCTGTGCCATGCTTTTAAGTTACTTTTTTTCACATAGTTCCTGCCTGCATAAGGGTATTTCAGTGAGGGCAAGTTCAGATTGTATGTGAAGAGCTTGCTAACTAACACAAGAGACTTTGTGTCTGGTGTTGGGTGCTTCCTTTGTAAGTGTGATTAGAGGAGGAAATCACATTTTGTCAGACTTCCATCAGGACAAGGCTGTTAAGACTGTGGTAATTTTTCTTAGCTTAATAGATTTCAATATAGATAGTCATAGTTTGAGTTTTTTGTTTGATTAGATTTTTTGATGGTTGTTTAAATGATGACTAATGGGGGAAACAGGTATTTTTATATTAGTAGAAACGGTAAAGGTTTTTAAATTACTTTCTGTTAAATTCAAACTATCTGAAAATTATATTGAAGTAAATTACTAACTTTCACGTCACCTGGTCATTACAGGAAGGAGAGCAGTTTGTGAAGAAAATTGGTGGAATTTTTGCCTTCAAAATAAAAGATGGTCCTGATGGGAAAGAAGCAACTTGGGTAGTAGATGTGAAAAATGGAAAAGGCTCTGTGGCAGTTAATTCAGGTCAGTGCTCCTGTGTTATGTCACTGCAGAAAACACAAAACTAATGGAGATAAACTCATATTCTTTTTAAGCTTTAATGAGCAAAATTTATGTAGAGCTACCTTAATTCATTTTAACCTTTTCTTATCGCTGATGCTTTCAATCCATGATGTTTCTGACCAAGAACTAAATGTTGTCTACTCTGAATCTGTCTAGAAGTAATTGTGTATTTTTTTAGAGGCTCCAGGCAGATCTGTCATAGACTTCAAAGGAGTCAGAATGAAAAATAAAAAGGAAAAAATCAAACATTGGGGATTTTGTTGTTCTCACCTCTTAGAATTTGGGCCAGAGGTGTAATTTGCAGCTGTTTTATTTCTCAGTTTGCTGGGAGAGACTGGTAGATGGTGAGGTGGTCTGTCATGTCAGGTTATTTCTCTGCAGGCAGTTCAGCAAGAAAACTTCACTGATTTCAGCGCTGTAGAGCTGACAGAAACTGCAAGTTCCATTTTAAAAAAGACAGAAATAAATGAGATACTGAGGGGTGGTGAGGAACTCCATAAAATATCAGAAACACAGGATTTGTACCCTTGCTGTGAAGGTGTCTTGGCTTGTGTCAGAAGTCACACACCCCAGTAAGGCAAATTAGAGAAACAAAGACAAGAGCGTGTCCTCAGAATCTCATCTATCCATGAACCGGCATCACACACCTTTTAATTAAAAACAGGACAGGGGATTCCATTTGGAAATTCATTGTTCTAAGTTATTAAAAAAAAAAAAAAAAGGCACTGTTTTCTGTTGCATGCACAGTTTATCAACTATTTCAGTTTTAACAATGAGTACAGGAAAAGATGTGTGCAGGTTTTAGCCCTTTGGTATATATACCGTTTTATATTGGAGCTTATTAAAGCAATTTTTCAGCTCATTTTTAGTAAGAAGATCCTAAAAACTTTTGCATTTGAATTTATTCAAATGGGTGCTTTTAGAATGCACATGTTGTTCCCATGGGAGGAGAGGGCAGGAAATGCCTGAAATGTCAGTAATGAATATCTTCAGGGGAAAACTCATTTATTCTGATTTATCTTAATACTAGCAAATTTAAACTTGATAAAACCAAAAGGCAACTGTCAATGCTTGCAATCAACATTCTGTCTGATACTGTCATTTCTTTTCAAGGAATAAATTTGCTTTCACAAAGGTCCATCTCCCTTCAGTGTTGGTCTCTTGCTGTTGTTTTATAATGGCTCTTGGATGTTGATGATGATGATGATGGATGTACTTAGGTACCATTTTGCTTACCTGTAGTATCAACAGATTCTTCGTGGGGTTGCAGCTTCTATTACAGTTTGAATTTTGAATCTTCACAGTCAACTCTTCCCTTGCAGATAAGAAGGCAGATTGTACAATCACGATGGCTGACACGGATCTGTTGGCACTCATGACTGGCAAAATGAATCCTCAGACAGTAAGTACAGCAAGCATGAGGTGGTAAGAGGACTGACTTGTTTGCTCTGAATGTGTTTTAAGTTGAAATTATTTAAATAAACACCCTTTTCCAAAAGTGCTGTGTCTGATCTGGAAAATGACAATTCTTGACCTTCTCTAAACAAATTGGCCAAATTTCACGTGAATCAAGAAAGACAGTATCTGCTCTTCTGAACAGGTACACACTGTCTCAGACATGCTGTTGGTAATCCAGAGGGGGATGTGATAGCTCTTGGTTTGCAGAGAAGAGGGGGAATTCACTGTTTGCAGTGTGCCGTAAGAAAGGAGGAACGTGGCCCCTCTGGAGGGCTCTGTGCTCATAGCTGGCATTAGTGTAAGGAGTGATCTTGATGCCGAAAAAACAGAAATTGAGATTAATCCACTGAACGCCTGTGATTAGTTGGTTTTTTTTTTGTTTGGTTTTGTTTTTTTTATTCCTCATGTGTGCCAAAAGCAGTCGTAGTGTATGAGTAAAGCAGATGTGTAAGTTTATGTGCTGTCCTTCTAAATTTGAAAAGCTCTGGGTAACATTCTTTCAAGTTTTTGGTCTGCTAATCACAGGGTAAATAAGAATTTTCCCAATCTGAAGTGTGTTTAGGAGAAATTTGAAGGTAAAACACATTACAGAAATGTTGTAATGTATAGGTAGAAAATTCAGAAGCAATTGCAGTTTTACACCTACAGTTTGGATATTCTAGTGCCGGTGGTTCACCTTTCTACGTGGTCTGGAGGAGAAAAATGAAAATCTTCTGCATATCTGCTTCACGAACTAAATTCGTAAAATTGAATTGATCAGTAACAAAACCAGTTAAGGATTTGGGTTGAGAAATAAGTTGTGGCATCTGCTGTACACTCTGACTTTATGATCTGCAAATGAAACAGTCACTTGTCTTGTATGACCACTCAGCACCAAAACATGGAGTGTTGTGCCCTGCTCCGTGTGCAGATCCAGGGTTGGGATAATCCAAGAAACAAGCAATACCAAGTTTAGGTGTCACAAATATAAGCATACAACTTCCTCAGTTTACTGTTCTACCCTCTAGTGCCAGAAGATGCATTTATCCCTGGATGTCAGGTGTCTGCCAGAACTGTTGGAATAATCAAACTGCACATACGTAACTCTCCGGGGGGGTGCATTCGGGGTAATGTGTTGTAATGCGTTTCACAGACTCTTTCTTTCTTTCTAGGCATTCTTTCAAGGCAAATTGAAGATTTCTGGGAACATGGGCATGGCAATGAAACTTCAGAATCTACAGCTTCAGCCAGGCAAAGCTAAACTTTGAGCTCAGTAGAGTAAATAGTCAGTACTTGATGTTCTTGACGAAAAAGTAGAATGAGTCTAGACATTATCAATAACATGGAGCAGGCTGGGTTTGATTGGACCTCTCTCACCTAAATTCTGTGGTTAGAGACCTTAATTCTCTTCATAAATTCCATCAGTTTCTCTGCGGCTAAGCTTGAGGCACTAACTCTTACAAATGATATATGGTGGGGTTTTGTGACAGTTTTTATTCTAATCAATATGGAAAATTTTATAAAACAGGGTTGAATGAGGCTGCTTTCTGTTCAAGTTAGTCGGGAAGGAAGTGAGGAAAGTTTATAAATAGTTTGGCATATCAGTTGAGTGAGTTTCATTTTTTAAAAGCTCTACAGCAGGTCATCCAAATGCTTTCAGACTTCCACTCTAACAAATTTGCTGCTGCTTACATTAAAATGGTCTTGCAAAGGGGATCTCTAACAACATTTTTTTAGAATAAGTTTTAGGAATTTGCTATAAAATACTTTTCTTATTACTACATTAGGATTAAAAAAGAAATAAAATATCCAGAAGTAAGCAGGAACTAGAATGTTGAAACCAGGTTAGGTTTGCCAGGAGAGCAGAGAGGGAGTAAAACCAGTATGTTACCTGTTTTCTCCTGAGAAAGTCTGGTGTTGATCATGATGAAATTCTTGTCAGTAATTTCTTTAAGTTCTGTTTTGGGCAAATGTTTTCTGGTTGGAAATTTACTAGAAAATTAAATATACTTTTCCTGTTCTTCCGTGTGTCTCTTGCTCAGATTTATAAAAGTGGATTTTATGTTAATGTGCTGAACTGACTGTTTTATTCAGGTTATCACAAGGGGCACCTGCAGATGTCCATTTTTACCTCCTCGGGCACTGTCAGTAGGTAGTCCATAAACTACATCTCAGCCCAGCAGACACATCTCACATCCTCACATGTGGGCTATGACTGAGGAACTTATGCTGAAACTTCCACTTCCCTGGTTTAACTAAAATCGTAGCTGGACTTGATGATCCTTGTGGGTCCCTTGCAACTCAGCATATTCTGTGATAATAAAAATGAGCCAATTCTGATTCTCTAGAGTGAATGGTGACAGGTTGCTGAGCAGTAAGAATGGCTCTACCAAATCAAACCAAAAATCTTTGCGCTAGATTTCTGACTTGATACCTTGGAAGGAATATTAAGAGGGCCCAAACATCTGTTTACTCAGTGTACTTCCCTAACTGCCAGCGATTGTAATTTTGTACATTTTTTTTTCCCAGCTCACAAATTTGAGCCAAAACTGGTATGTCTGGATTGTCTTTCAGGAGTTTATCCAGTCCCTTTTTTAATCCTTGGACAGCTTTTTTTGCTTGGGTCATAAGCTTCTGTACCTACACATCATGTGGAATTAAACTTTATCTTCTACATTGCAGTTTTGTACCCCTTAGTGGCTGGGGTTTTTTTTTTTGTTGGTCTTTTTTCATGTTTGGTGGTGTTGGTTTGTTGGTTTTTGGGTTTTTTTCAACTGGAAGAAACCATGAACAGCTTCAGAGCACTCCTGGAGTTTATAGTCTTGCCCTGTCCCCGTCAGGCTTCACAGCTCGAAGAGGACGTTCTATTTAAGTGTGTCACATGGAGACATCCTTGTGACCTTTTGGCCCTCCTGGTATCCTTCCTGTGTGCTGCATTCCCGTTGTCCTGTTAAAAAGTTTTCTAGATACAAGAGCATTTTCTGCTTTTATTTTTCTTTCCCTACTTGCTTTCCTGACCACTACTAGTTTTAAGATGATGTTTTCTTAGATCCCTTAAAACTGGGGGCTCATTTCTTTCCTGCTGTCTTAGTGCTTGTTTCTGCCCTGTGAAACTGAAATATTTTTAATTATTGCTCCATATGTTTAATTTATACTGAATTTCTACTGTCTTTTACTGTCCAGGCACTGGGTGTTCAGACCTGCCTGTAGCTCTTGTGCTCAGCCTTGGGCTTTAATACCTGGATGAATCAATATTTGTCACCCCACTGTTCATCTTTTTTTGCAAGGCATTAGTTTTCTGTTAAATAGGACAGAGATGGCCTTGCTCCACTGTAAACTTCTTTAAATACAGTCTGTTCATATGAATCAGGTTTCCTCTTGGGTGTTGTTTGTTGACTTATCCAAAGGACCGGAGCAGATAGTCATGCCTCCAATTAAAGCAGTGTTAGCTCTCAATAAAATAACATTTGTCAGTGCACCCACTGCTTTTATCTAAGTTCTTGCCATTTGGCTTTGGGTTCAAATAAAGAGGAATTACGGGATTGCAGCAGTAATTTTGTGCTGAAAACAGTTTGTTCCTCCTTTTGAATCACTGATACTACCAAAGAGCTCTGAGTAGATGTCTGTTATGCAAGCTCAGAAAATGCCTTTTTCAAGAATTTTGAACACAAACACATTTTTGGGCTCTGTTTAATTAAAGAAGCAAACGAATTTTGAAGTGTAAACAAGCTAACATAGATAATAGGAGTCCATGCCAATAACAGTTTAAGTAAGATGTGCTCAATTGCAGATTGATGTAGGTTTTTTAGTGTGTGTGTGGGGAAAGCTGCACAGAAATACTAAGAGGAAAAAAAATGTGCAAAAATAACTTTCTTTGCTACCAAGTGAGAGAATATACAAGTTTGGCCTTCAGAGAAATCTCTGGGTTTGTACAGGCCCGGGGCTCTCAGGCTTGAGCCCTTGCAAATGTGACTGTAACAGAAATAATCCCAGATGGAATGCTCAGTTCCCAGCAGCAGTAGCTAGAGGGAGCAGTGCAGGGTTAGCACAGTCTGCGACCCAGAGAACCAGACAGTCCTGTGTTTCTCCTGCAGGATTTAAGAAGATGGAGTAAAGGACAAAGCTGTATATTTACCACATCTACCAGTTAATGTCTTATTTAGACATTTGTCTTGCATTACTTCTTCACTTTCAACACCTTCTTTGTCTTGTAAGTTGCTGAGTAATTTTTAAATATAACATGTTCTCTGATTTTTCTGTGAGTGAGGGGGGTGTGTGGTCTTTTCTAAAAACACCAGGTCCTCCATTTACATCCTGCAGGCTTACAATATGATAACTTTGAATAAATAAATTTCACAGCAGATAAAATAATTTGCCCAGTTCATCATGAGGAAATCGGCAAAGCTCTGTGGGGCAGAGCAGTCTTTGACATTATTAAATTCTGTTACTCATTTTTTGCATAACTCAAAGAATTACCTAAGTTTGTACTGTTTTAGAAATCTTGTTACAAAAGTTTTCTTTCTCGCTCCTTAATGCTCTGCTGACCAGGCATCATCAAGCCCCTCTTCTCCTTCTAAAATCCTCTGGTGAATACCCTTCGCAGCTCTTGGTTTGGGGTTTTCCCAGGCATGATAAATGTGTTCATCATTTGACAGCCAGAGGTGCTGTCAGGTTGACAGGTGTATCTTACCTCTACTTTCTTCTGTAAAATTTGTGCTGTTTCTTGCAGATAGGAATGTTCATTGTAAAGAAAAAAGTAAAATGTGTTTCACTGCTGCAGGAGAAACAAATGGTTTGTCAGGGTTGGAGCCAGTGAGCAGAGTGATGCCTGACTCAGCAGATCTGGCTTGCAGGAATTTGACTGGATGTTTTGGGGTTGGAGCACAGATTTTATTTTTCAACTTCAGTTTTGTGTTTCAGCCCTGCTGCTTTGCCTGATCACAAGTAGGTTCAATGCAGAGCAGTACACTTACTTTTGAAAACAGGTATAGTGTCAAGGGTGTGATTGCTGCTTTTCTTATATTTGAGTCATTAGAAGAAAGTCCTTTTCCAAAGAAAATGTGTTACTTCAAGAAATCTCAGTTTCTGTGTTGATCAGGATAACAAATAGGAATTCATTGCAAAATTCTGAATTTGGGATACTTGCAAGAGAGCTCTCTGGATAAATGAGGCACCTCCGTGGGCAGCTGAGGCATCCTGCGGGGAGCAGGGACTGCAGCTGTAGGTTGGTGTGTGGGGCTGTCCGGACCCCTGGAAATAAGTCCCTGGGGAGTGTGATCCATGTCTAGCACAGGTGTTCAGAACTGCAGGTGTCAGAGGGAGAATGGACAGTGTGGCAAGGGGCACCATCCTGGCTTTCCCTGTGGGATCCCTTTGGTGAGGAGCAGAGGGATGAGCTGCTCAGAGGGAGGAGGTTGTGACCAGCTGAGCACGGCTGGTGGCAGCTGGGCTAAAGAGCTGGGGTTTGGGGCAAGAGACTATTTCAGGCCGCAAAAGGATGCGATAAAGAGACTTGACTACATCTTCCCTCTCATGATAGAAGGAAATTCCGGTAATCACAAGGCTGGTTTTGTCCATTTCCCGTATGTCCAATTCATCTGAGCTCAGATTAAACTCTTACCTCCTTGGAACAGGAAATACAGGGCTTCCTGTTGTACAGAGCTCTGAGCTGCATGTCAGCTCTCGTTAGACAGAAAAGAGTAAGAATGCAATTAGGCTGCTGGATAAAAGGCAGGGAAAAGTCCCTTAACTATGAAAAATCAGCACTTGAGGAAGCAAACCACATGTGGAGAACAAATGCTGGAAAAAGCCCTGACTGTTTGGAACAAATGCCTTTATTAGTTAAATAAACAGCAGCGTAATTTGTTGGAGTGACAGTGTGAGCTGTTCTGTGCCCTGTATCTGTAAGGAGAATTCACTGCTAACTTGAAAGCAGATGGTTTTACATGGCCCTGGGTGGGTTTTCTGGGAAATGTTAGTTCTGTACTGTCATACAGGAACAGAAATACCCTACTAATGCCGCAGCAGGCTAAAAGGAACGTGGATAGTGTAAAACAAGTATGAAATATGCTGTGTCTGTAGCCCATATTTCAGGTAGATTAAAAGCAGTCATGGATTTTACTTTTTTTTTTTTTTTTAAACATCCTCTGGGAAAACAGACATCTTAAAGTTCATTGGGATCAGGACACAGATGCCAATAGGCTCATAGCCAGGCTCTGTTGTGCATTCTTAGGTTTGAAAAGTACTCCCCTTCCTGCTTTGGAGACAAAACCCCTTTTACTCCATGTGTTTTGATTATTCATTTTTTGAAGCAAATGACAGCGAGTTACTTAAAAGAATTTTAAATGGTCTTTTTTTCTCTCCTTTCAAGTAGAGGCACGATATCAGCACATAGCAGTGAGCACCTCAGCAGCCTCAGTATTTCTCTTGAGTTTTAAGCAGATAAATAAGGGTGAGAATAGAGACCATTTTGTAACTTCCACGTCCTGAATGCCTCCTGCCTCACTCCATGGTGATCACAGGTGAGCTGGTGCCTGTAGAACCACGTCTTTTACATAGAGCTGCTTGTACCTTTTGTTCTCTGCCGTGCTGTTGTTTGACTGTATGTCTGTTACCTGAGTTAATCATGTCACATCTAAATTTAGCCTGTAATCTCTTTAGGACAGTGGCAGTAGTTGCGAAGTCAGAGCCGAGCAGGTCTCCCGTATATTGCCTACTACAGCTTCGCCCTGGACATGGCTGATGCTGAGGTCTGCAGGAATATCTTTGAAATCTAAGAGGTCAGGTTGGCAAAGATTGTCCTTGACCTCCACTGGGGCTTTTTTCTGCTGGGGCAGTGCAGGAGGCTGGGCCCTGCGCAGAGCCTTGTGTGCCAGGCCCGTTGCAAAAGCACTGGGTGTGTTGTGGCCCACACTGCCACAGCTGCCTCAGCAGTTGGGTGCCCCAGGGCCTGATTCTCTGCTGTCTGTGATCTGCAGAAGTAACTGTACCAAAATTTAAACTGAGTCTTCGGTTTTTGAACCTGAAAATGATTCCTCATGCAGGCTGCAAGCACCACTCACACCCAGCAGCAGGGAACATGCAAGAGTGCAAAGACTCAAGTTGCCTGGAAATGTTTCCTGCAGCTGATTCTGTGCTGGGAGTCTTGCAGAGGGAGACCTTTGCTCTGGAAGCTCCAGAAAGCTGCAGTGAATGAACAGAGACAGTGGCTGCTGAGCCCATAGACCATGGCAGGGCATACCCTTTGGCTCAGAGGTGGGTGAGAATGCCTTTAGATAGATTGGACTCCGGCTGGATGATGGAAATGCGGCACTGGGCCTGGAGATAGGAGATTGTGAATCTGGGACATCTTGATGTAGGAGGGTAAGATGTGGAAGAAGTGAAAGCTTGGAAAAAAAGCCTGTATAGGTAATTTGTAGCACAGTGTAAGTGTGTGTTATCTTGGCGTGTGAGATAATACCTGGTGTCTAGTCCTGGCTCTGTGCTGATGGATAATCCTGGGCTGGCTCTGAAACTTGGGTGCCTCTGTTTCCCCACTAAAGGAAGCACAGTGCCCGTTTTTATAATGTCCTACCTCCAGATGCTGCCTGACAGCTAATTACTACACTTACACAACAAAAACCCAGATAAAAATGCCCTTCTGGGGAAGGGTGATGCTGTGCTCTTCCTCTCCCTTGTGGGCTGCTCTGGCATCAATAGTGAGCAAGATGATCCCCCTCCTCCTCCTCCTTTCTCTCTGCAGACTGGGATGAGGTGGGGTGGGCCCCCAACATAAGCAGAGTTCTCCTCCCTGCAAAAACTATTTATATTTTGTTGTATGGACTCAGGGTACTGTAATTCAGAAAGGATAGCAGGAAAATGTGTCCTGCATCTCTGAATCACTAAGGAAAAGCAGCCAGCTTTGTTTTGTTTTTATTTTTGTTTTAGTAAAAACACACTTCCCACTCTTAACTTTTGAAACTTCCACGTGGCACAGAGGGGGATCAGTTCCAGTTGATATAAGCCTGGATGAAGAGAGGGAGGAAATAACTTAATTGCTTTAGTTCAGCTGAAGTGGAGAGGAAAGAATCAGTGTCCCTTTTTTTGGAATTCAGGAACTAGGTTGTGTTGTTGGTGAGGACAGATCCCCTGCAGGTTCTGTGGAGGTACTGTATGGAGCTCTGGGGGCATTCACAAAACAGGTGGCTTTATATTTAAAATAGGAACTCTGCTGTCAGGGACAAAAAGCTATGTTGCTTTCTTGGAAGTATTGCTGCACTTGGAGCATACTGTGTTATCACCTGGGTGTTTCTGTGCTTTCACCAAGGAGGGGCAAAGGAGGAATGGGAGGCTTCTGGGCTGAATGGGGAGGGTGTGTGTGTTGTGGAAGGTTCTGATGTTAGTGCTGTAACGTGGGGCTTAGAAGATAAAAAAGAGATTGAGTAGATGGGGTGTTAGAGCAAATTTGGGGACTTTGCCTCTAAAACGTCCGTAGTTTCAGCCTATCGATCCCTGGTCCCTGAATATCAGTTGATAGGTTGAAAGCCAGGGAGAGTTAAAGGGGAGGGAGATGAAATGCAGGAAAAGCTGCTGATATGTCGCTCACAGCTAATATGAACCAGACCCCCAGAGAATGGGAGGACATTCCCACCTGGGATTCAGATTTTGGGTTGAATGCAGCTAAAATCAAAGATCTAGTCCCAGTGCAGCTCCAGTCTCCTGCAAGGAAATGCAGAAGCACAACAATCTCTGTTCTCCTGTGCCAATTCCAGCACGCTGGCTTTTGGCATTGCTCACAGAGCCTGCGAACTGTGTTGACAAAAAGTAATGGGAGATTGTTTATTTCCCAAGTCTTTATATTCAGTCTATAGCTGCTTCCTCTTTCCTACTCATATTTTCCCATATGGTGACTTTGGAAAATTCCTCTCCGATTTTTTTGGGAAGTGCAGGAAGCTCTCGTTGGTAGAGGGTTGCCTGTTGCTCTCTCTAATTCTGCCGCTCACATCTGGAAAGGATCTGGCTTGGAAAGGGGAGACTCGCTGTGAGCTCAGTGCATGTCACTGACATGGCATGAGCGAGGGAGCCTGTGGGGGCAACAGAAATGTTCTTCTCCATTCAGCTGAGTTCTGACAGCAAAGGTGAGTTTTTCAGCACTTTGTTTGTTTTAAAAGCTGGATTGTCAGAACCTGCAGCAGCAGCAGCAGCAGTCTGCCTTTCAGCTGCAGCTTTTAGCAAGGATATTCAGTGTAGCGAACTCAGTTAACCTGTTGATTTTGAAGGAGAATCCTCCCGTTTGGTGGATGTTTTTCCTATCTCTGTGTGTATGTCCTGTGAGAATGTGTGTGGACAATAATAGATAACAGAGATGAGATACTTTGAAAGGGATTCTGTTGTTTATTGAGGTAACTGTGGTCACTGAGAAGCATTCAGTAACTCCTGAAACTTCAGTTTACCTCTGGAGACTGTGCCTTTTTTAGCACCCTATCTCTGGTGGTGTGGGGCACTAAAAGGACAGGTGCCAGTTCTGTCTGGACTCAGAAAGATGCAGTGCAGAAGTCCCTGAGCTGGTTTCAGGGTCCCGTTCAGTCTTTGGGTGGCAGGACCTGATCCAAAGCCTACCTACAGCCAGGGAAGAGGACTGTTTCTGGTGTGTTTTGAGCTACTCCTTTAGAAAAGTTTCTTAATAAGGCTTTGGATCAGGCCCATGGGAATGAGTTGAAATGGAGTGAGTTACCTCAGACTTTCTTTGAACTAAAAATCACAATCATGCCTGGTTTTACTGCCTGCACTCCAGATGTACACAGATGTTCCTGTATCCAAAGTGTCTCCCTGGGCTAGAGCAGCATTCACTCCAAAGGCATTGTAGCAGACAATAGTGGGCATATTGACGGCAAGGGGGTGAGTTTGCCTCTGAAATTTTATTGTGCAATAGATAGAATATTTCATGTTAATTTTTTAACATCCTTTCAGCTGCACATGTGGAAAAGTCAGCACGTTGCAAATCTGTAGAGCCCAGTACCAACCACAATAAACTGTGCTATGGGAACAGTGTTTGTATTGCTACTGCAGGGCTGGTTGGGACCTGCATATAAAAGATTTTTATCTTTAGTTTCTTTTGTAAGTACCTATAAGGGTTAGCTAATATACAGGGGAAAATACTTTGTTAGAGACCTGAGATACTTTCTGAGATTATTTTCTCTAAGATTTCTGAAATATTTTCTGAGATTAGGTCACCAAATACTAAAGATTTTACTAATCCACTGATGGCATAGTCATATGGCCAGTTTTGATCTCACTACTAATGTTTAGCTGCCATACAAGGAATGTTTTATAAAAGAGATTAATTTCATTATATTCAGCTATTCAGGAATATGGAAGCTGTGAAATAGTGGAGCAGGAGGAAGAGGGATTGAGCACACAATGTTAAATCCTTAAAATCACCCAGCATGTTTGTAGCAAAGACCAGGACCAAAGCAAAACCATCCATGTCTTGGGATGCCCTGCCCCGTAGCCCTTCCTGCTTCCATTTCTTCAAGTATAAGTCAGTATTTAAAGAAATTATTTAAGATTTTCATGACTGTGACCGAGAGCAGGATCTGTCGAATGCTACCCAAGCACCAAAGTCTGTGAGAGCCCCTGGTGCAAAGCGGCAAAGCCCAGTGGGTGTAAATGGAGATGTGCAGTTCTGACAGCTGCCAGTCTGGCTCTGGACGTTCTTGTTTCTGACGCAAAGAAGGAATGTGGGCTGGCAGAGCTGAACAGAGTACTTATTTCACATCATGAATCCTTTGTGCCTTTTCACCTTAAAAGATCAGCCTAACTAAGTCTCATCACTGTTGAATGCTTCTGATTAGAATAGCCAAGAGGATAAAAGACAAGCCATAACCAGCCCTGACTGCAAACCTTTATGTATGAAATCTGAGAAGGGCAACAAATGGGACCGAGGGGGCTGGGTTAGAGCCAGCTGGCTGCTCCAGTCGATATCCAACTTCTGTTTGGATTGTTTTAACCTGCTGCCAGAAAGATAGAAGCTGAACATGAGCCAGGCCTCTTAGGTTCAGATCAGCACTGTCCAAAATCCATAGGAAGCCCGTTTTGTTTTCGGTAGCCATGAGGTTTTGTTGTTGCTCCGTGCACGTGTAGCAGCCCCTCCGAGAGTCACTCGGAGTCCACCCTCTGTGTTGTTTAAAATAACGAGAAGAGTTTCTTCCTAAGCAAAACTGTGAGGAGCAGTGCGACCGACAGCCACATTGAACTAACACTGCATGAATCCCTGGGATCACCTGTATTGAAAAAAACAATAAATAACCGGAGGCGTCGGGGCCGGTGCGGGGGATGCTGTGCCCGGGCCCCGCATCCCGTGCCCAAACCGCGCTGAGAGGGCGTGAAGGCGCCCCGGGAGAGCGGGGCCGGGGCTGGGGCCGGGCTGTGGTCCGGGCCGTGCCCCGGGGCTGACCCGCCGTGCCGGGGCTGACCCTCTGTCCCGGCCCGCAGGGGCGATGCCGGCCGGCGGCCGGGCGCTGCTG